>SJYG01000878.1:276355-301216 GCA_006410535.1 Litocranius walleri | reverse complement strand
AAAAAAAAAAAAAAAAAACAAAAAAAAAACTGTGGCTTCCTACTGCTGAGTATTGCCATTAGCCTATGATAGCTGTGGATAAAAGCATCATAATGAACTCTATCCTTATAATTTGCAAAATACTGTACCCAGAGTTGTTTGTGGGTGTTTATACCTTTGGAATGCAAGTTTTTGTGTGAGCCAATGAATTGTAGAGAAGACAAGACTTCGGTGATAACACTATAAAGATATGAGAGTGATAGTACATATCTCATGCCAGTTTTGTAAGAAATAAAATAATCCTTTAAAAATACTCAGATCAGTACCTGATACATATTAACTTCCCAGTATCTATAGGTCAAAAAAGAAAAAAAAAAAAGAAAAACAAATAGAGCTCATAAACATTAAGTTCTAAACCAAGCACTATATTAAAATATATGCTAGTTATTTTGCTCTTGTACTGACCTATATTGTAATATATGTATCATTTATTTTTTGAAGATTTAAACCATACTATTTGCCATACAGAGAAAGCATAAAATGCAGTGTTATTTCACTGACATGTATGCACATGTATTATTTTCTCTCTAACAGAGACAACATCTGTTGTTGAAAGTTCCCCACAAATGCATGGTGAATACAGGTAGAAAATATCAAAGGACCAAGTTATATCTTTCAGGGTGAAGCAGCTCTTGTGAACTGAGCACCCCAGCACCACAGGATGTCCAGTTAACCTGCTCCATGAAAAGTTCTCGTTGTTGAAGGACATTCCACACTTAAAAGCATGTTTGTCTTCTTTTCTTCACCCTCACATTTCCTTTCATGTTGCTGTGGGTTTTCAACTTCCCTGTATTTTTCCCCAAAAAAGAGTAAAAATAAGGACAAAAATAAATGAAGAAACCAAGACACAGTGTTTAAAGGTTCAAGAATAAACTGTACACATGAGTTAAAGGATTCAAATGAAATCTTAGATTGCTTCCTCAAAGCACTGAAATTCCTGTTTGAGGTCCTCCTCTTGTGACAGCATCTCAGAATTTCACTGCAGCGAGTGATCGTTGGGAAGTAGATGAAGAGAAAGCGGGGTGGAGGTGCTGTGTCTTCCTGCTTCTGACTGTGTCTGTAGTCAGTGACAGAGTGGGGCTGAGCAGGACACACGGGGGTTCTGAGTTGCTGGTCAGTTTCCACGTCTTGGTCTGTGTGGTCATTACTTGGTTCTCTTCTGTAGTCAGTACAGTTCACCAAACTCCATGTCAATGATGTATTTTTAAAAATGTACAAATTAAAAGTTTACTTACAACTTATTGTATAATATTCAATGACATGAATGAACTTTAATGATATGATGCTAAATGAAATAAGCCAACCATAGAAAGACAAGTACTTCATGACTCCCCTTTTATAAGGAATCTGAGCTATAGAATCAGAAAGTGGGAAAGAGTTTGCCAGACACTGGGGAGGAGGATGGACACGGAGAGCGGCTAATCAGTGAGCATAAGACTTCAGTCAAGCAAGGTGAGTAAGCTTTAGAGATCTGCGACAACACTGTAACACCTGTAGCTGATAGTATATTATGCACTTAGCAGATTTAAGAGGTTAGATCTCAGGTAGATGTGTCTTTCACAATTAAAAAAGACTTAATAAAAATAAAAGGTGCACAAAATATATTAAAGTGAGGGAGGAATGAAATTTATCTTGTGCCTTCCTGCAGTTGAGGGAAGCAGTTAGCTTATGAGAGCTATGGAAACAAGAAACATAATGGGCTGTATAGTACTTTTTACCTAGGTAACATAAAATATCTATATTTGTGTGTCAAGGTTTACTTTTTTGGCAAATATGTTTGAGTGTGAGCCAATGAATTGTATAGAAGGCAAATCTTTATTACATTTAAAAGTCACATTGTTCCAATTTATACTTCCTTTATTTGATTCTGTATAAAAGTAAGGGCATTGGGAGATTGTGTTCACCTGTGGCTAATACATGTCACTGTATGGCAAAACAAATACAGTATTGTAATTAAAAAAATAAATTAATTAATTAAATTAAAAAAAAGAATTAATAAAAAAAATTTTAAAAAAAGTGCAAAAAAAAAAAAAAAGTAAGGGCATACCATTAAATCTTAACTCACTTGACATTATGCTTTAGGAAGTAAATATTAAAGTTTAGGTATGTTCCTTTCTGTTGATTTAACAAAATAAGGTGTAGACACATGATTTCCAGGACATCACATAGTAAACACATTCATTATTATCTATTTTTAAAATGTTAATTATCTGACAAGCTATTTGCTCCTCAGCATGGTGGATATTATGATTGGTTTCTCTGAGTATCAGAATTGTCTGCTGTAGTGAAGGGCCTTGGAAATGAACAGAGATCATTCTGTCATTTTGAGATTGCATCCAAGTACTCCATTTCAGACTCTTTTGTTGACTATGATGGCTACTCCATTTCTTCTAAGGGATTCTTGCCCACAGTAGTAGAGATAATGGTCATCTGAGTTAAATTCACCCATTCCAGTCCATTTTAGTTTGCTGATTTTCCTAAAATGTCTACATTCACTCTTGCCATCTCCTGTTTGACCACTTCCAATTTGCCTTGATTCATGGACCTAACATTCCAGGTTCCTATGCAGTATTGCTCTTTACAGCATCAGACATTGCTTCTATCACCAGTCACATCCACAGCTGGGTGTTGTTTTTGCTTTGGCTTCCTCTCTTCGTTCTTTCAGGAGTTATTTTTCCACTGATCTCCAGTAACATATTGGGCACCTACCGACCTGGGGAGTTCATCTTTCAGTGGCCTACATTTTTGCCTTTTCATACTGTTTTTGGGGTTCTCAAGGCAAGAATGTTGAAATGGTTTGCCATTCCCTTCTCCAGTGGACCACATTTTGTCATAATTCTCCACCATGACCCGACCATCTTAGGTGGTCCCACACGGCATGGATTAGTTTCATTGAGTTAGACAAGGCTGTGGTCCATGTGATTAGATTGGTTACTTTTCTGAGATTGTGATTTCAGTCTGTCTGCCCTCTGATGCCCTCTCTTAGCACCTACTGTCTTACTGGGGTTTCTCTTACCATGGACATGGAGTATCTGTTCACGGCTGATTCAGCAAAGTGCCGCCACTGCTCCTTACCTCAGATGTGAGGTATCTCCTCACAGCCCTGCTACTGACTTGGATGTGGGATATCTCCTCTCAGTCATTCGCCACTCCTGGCAGACCATTCAATATCACGGTAATCCAAGTCTGTGCTCCGACCAGTAACACTGAAGAAGCTAAAGCTGAACAGTTCTATGAAGACCTACGAGACCTTTTAGAACTAACACCCCAAAGAGATGTCCTTTTCATTATAGGGGACTGGAATGCAAAAGTAGGAAGCCAAGAAACACCTGGAGTAACAGGCATATTTGACCTTGGAGTACAGAATGAAGCAGGGTAAAGTGTAACAGAGTTTTGCCAAGAGGACACACTGGTCATGGCAAACACCCTTTTCCAACAACGAGAGAAGAATTTACACATAGACATCACCAGATGGCCAACACTGAAATCAGACTGATTATATTCTTTGTAGCCAAAGATGGAGAAGCTCTATATATTCAGCAGAAACAAGACCAGGAGCTGACTGTGGCTCAGATCATGAACTCCTTATTGCCAAATTCAGACTTAAATTGAAGAAAGTAGGGAAAAAACCACTAGACCATTCAGGTATGACCTAAATCAAATCCCTTCTGATTATACAGTGGAAGTAAGAAAAAGATTTAAGGCCTAGATCTGATAGACAGAGTGCTTGATGAACTATGGACTGAGGTTTATGACATTGTACAGGAGACAGGGATCAAGACCATCCTCAAGAAAAAGAAACACAAAAAAGCAAAATGGCTGTCTGAGGAGGCCTTACAAATAACTGTGAAAAGAAGAGAAGCAAAAAACAAAGGAGAAAAGGAAAGATATACCCATTTGAATGAGAGTTCCAAAGAGTAGCAAGGAGAGATAAGAAAGTCTTCAGTGAACAGTGCAAAGAAATAGAGGAAAACAGTAGAATGGGAAAGACTAGAGATCTCTTCAAGAAAATTAGAGATACCAAGGGAACATTTCATGCAAAGATGGGCTCGATAAAGGACAGAAATGAGATGGACCTAACAGAAGCAGAAAATACTAAGAAGAGGTGGCAAGAATACACAAGAACTATACAAAAAAAGATCTTCATGACCCAGATAACCACGATGGTGTGATCACTCATTTAGAGCCAGACATCCTGGAATGTGAAGTCAAGTCGGCCTTAGGAAGCATCACTATGAACAAAGCTAGTGGAGGTGATGGAATTCCAGTTGAGCTATTTCAAATCCTAAAAGATGATGCTGTGAAAGTGCTGCACTCAATATGTCAGCAAATTTGGAAAGCTCAGCAGTGGCTACAGGACTGGAAAAGGTCAGTTTTCATTTCAATCCCAAAGAAGGGCAATGCCAAAGAATGTTCAAACTACTGCACAATAGTACTCCTCTCACACGCTAGCAAAGTAATGCCCCAAATTCTCCAAGCCAGGCTTCAGCAAGTTCACGTTAATTGTGAACTTTCAGATGTTCATGCTGGATTTGGAAAAGGCAGAGGAACAAGAGATTAAATTGTCAACATATGTTGGATCATTGAAAAAGCAAGAGAGTTCCAGAAAAACATCTACTTCTGCTTTATTGACTATGCCAAAGCCTTAGACAGTATGGATCAGAATAAACTGGAAATTTCTTAAAGACATGGGAATACCAGACCACCTGACCTGTCTCTTGAGAAATCTGTATGGTGGTCAGGAAGCAAGAATTAGAACTGGTCATGGAACAACAGACTGGTTCCAAATAGGAAAAGGAGTACATCAAGGCAGTATATTGTCACCCTGCTTATTTAACTTATATGCAGAGTACATCATGAGAAATGCTGGGTTGGATGAAGCACAAGCTGGAATCAAGATTGCTGGGAGAAATATCAATAACCTCAGATATGCAGATGATACCATCCTTATGGCAGAAAGTGAAGAAGAACTAAAGAACCTCTTGATGAAAGTTAAAGAGAGTGAAAAAGTTGGCTTAAAGCTCAACATTCAGAAAACTAAGATCATGGCATCCAGTCCCATCACTTCATGGGAAATAGATGACAAAACAGTGGAAACAGTGGCTGACTTTATCTTGGGGGACCCCAAAATCACTGCAGATGGTGATTGCAACCATGAAATTAAATGACAGTTACTCCTTGGAAGGAAAGTTATGACCATCCTAGACAGCATATTAAAAAGCAGAAACATTACTTTGCCAGCAAATGTCCTTCTAGTCAAGGCTATTGTTTTCCCAGTAGTTATGTATGGATGTGAGAGTTGGGCTATAAAGAAAGCTGAACACCAAAAAAACTGATGCTTTTGAACTGTGGTGTTGGAGAAAACTCTTAAGAGTCCCTTGGACTGCAGGGAGATCCAACCAGTCCATCGTAAAGGAGATCAGTCCTGAGTGTTCATTGCAAGGTCTGATGTTGAATCTGAAACTCCAGTACTTTGGCCACCTGAAGCAAAGAGCTGACTCATTTGAAAAGCCCCTGATGCTGGGAAAGATTGAAGGCAGGAGGAGAAGGGGATGGCAGTGAATGAGATGGCTGGCTGGCATCACTGACTCAATGGACATGAGTTTGGGTAAACTTCAGGAGTTGGTGATGGACACTGAGACGTGGGGTCCTGGGCTCCATGGGGTCGCAAAGAGTCCGACACGACTGAGTGACTGAAAACTGAAATTAACTGAAGTGAAGGACTGATCAGTTCTTTGAAGTGCTTTAGATTCTGGATAGCCAGTAGGTTGAGTCACTTTTTAAGTTGGAAAAGTAGGAACCAGGCAAAAGGGAACTTGCTTAAAGTTAAGGCTCTTTCTCAAATTCTTCTAAGTTTTAGATTCTATAAAATGGGCCTTATTGCAAAGTCATGGGAAAATTCTTCTCTGTTTCTTTTGTGTTTTCAGTTCCCCATAATAGACTAAGTAGAGTGGCAAATAGCTGTCCTGGAATGCATAGCAGAGTACAAGAGAGAAGATTTCCTGAGTAAATGAAGTCTAGAATGCTTCACAGAAAGGGAAAGATCTTGGTGGATTTTTCATAAAAACTAAACACTTGTATTTGATATCTTGCTGATTTTTTGCTTTTTAATTTGTTATAATGGTTATTAGTTATAAGTCCTAATTGTCCAAAAACATGTTTAAAAATATTTTTTTCTCAAAGGAAAGATGAGATTAAAGGATGTAGGACTTGTTAGTTCTACAGAACATATGGTACAGAACATATTCGTTATAGTACTCTTTTCTCTGTTTCATGACTGAGGGTACTAGCTGTATACCCTCTTGAAAAGAGAGAGATATAATACTCTAACCATTATGTCCAGAGTGAGGAAGGAGATGGGTCCCAGGATGCTGCCTTGCATCTATTTAGGGCTAATCATGGAGTCTGCCATATGGGGACAGTGTAAAATAGATCTTCAGTTAGTTCAACAGATGTTTGAGTGCCTTTAAGGGATCAGAGATAAATGAAGAAACTGTTATTTTTCCACAAGGAGCCAGTCAAGTGGGAAATACAGATGAACGGACCTATAATTACAGTACAATAAGATGGGTGCTATAATAGAATCTCAAGGGCACTATTCATAAAGGAAGGTCAGGGAGGCTCTGTGGAGGTGGGGTAGGGGATGAGCTTCTGTTCAGAAGAGCTGGTTCTTGTGGCTATTGGAAGAAGAGAAAATGTTCCAGCAGAAGAATGACTGGGATTATCACCTAGCCCGACACCTCTGGGGACCTGGAACCCCGAGAATATTCTGGGCCAGTCATAAAGGAGGTGAGGCTGATGAGAGGACAGCTGGATGTTGTTTCATAAAGTGAGGTGCCGCACTGGAAGGGCAAGGCTCAAACAAGGCTTTTAGTTGCTGTTGTTCAGTTGCTCAGTGTGTCTGACACTTAGCAACCCCATGGACTGCAGCACGCTAGGCTTGCCTTTCCTCCACTATCTCTTGGAGTTTTCTCAAACTCCTGTCTATTGAGTGGATGATGCCATCCAACCATCTCATCCTCTGTTGTCCCCTTCTCCTCCTGCTCTCAATCTGAAACAGGGTAATTAGAGGAAAGAAAGTTTGATGTCTAAGTGGGTTGAAGGCAGGACTGACAACTAGCCTTCCCAGCATCACCCTTTTGTTTTCAGACTTACTGGTCTTTTCTGTGCTGGGTCTTTGTTGCTGCTGTGCAGGCTTTCTCCAGTGGCGAGCAGCGGCTACTCTCCAGCTGCAGTGTGTGTGCTTCTCATTGTGGTGGCCTCTCTTGTTGTGGCACATAGACTCTAGGGTACTTGGGCTCAGTAGTTGTGGAACACAGGCTCTAGGGTGCTCAGGCTCAGTTGTGGTGTATGGGCATGGTTGTTCCTTGCCATGTGGGATCTTCCTGGACCAGGGATCAAACCCATGTCCCCTGCACTGGAAGGTGGATTCTTAATCACTAGATCACTAGGGAAGGAGTGGGACAGTGTAAAATAGATCTTCAGTTAGTTCAACAGATGTTTGAGTGCCTTTAAGGGATCAGAGATAAATGAAGAAACTGTTATTTTTCCACAAGGAGCCAGTCAAGTGGGAAATACAGATGAACGGACCTATAATTACAGTACAATAAGATGGGTGCTATAATAGAATCTCAAGGGCACTATTCATAAAGGAAGGTCAGGGAGGCTCTGTGGAGGTGGGGTAGGGGATGAGCTTCTGTTCAGAAGAGCTGGTTCTTGTGGCTATTGGAAGAAGAGAAAATGTTCCAGCAGAAGAATGACTGGGATTATCACCTAGCCCGACACCTCTGGGGACCTGGAACCCCGAGAATATTCTGGGCCAGTCATAAAGGAGGTGAGGCTGATGAGAGGACAGCTGGATGTTGTTTCATAAAGTGAGGTGCCGCACTGGAAGGGCAAGGCTCAAACAAGGCTTTTAGTTGCTGTTGTTCAGTTGCTCAGTGTGTCTGACACTTAGCAACCCCATGGACTGCAGCACGCTAGGCTTGCCTTTCCTCCACTATCTCTTGGAGTTTTCTCAAACTCCTGTCTATTGAGTGGATGATGCCATCCAACCATCTCATCCTCTGTTGTCCCCTTCTCCTCCTGCTCTCAATCTGAAACAGGGTAATTAGAGGAAAGAAAGTTTGATGTCTAAGTGGGTTGAAGGCAGGACTGACAACTAGCCTTCCCAGCATCACCCTTTTGTTTTCAGACTTACTGGTCTTTTCTGTGCTGGGTCTTTGTTGCTGCTGTGCAGGCTTTCTCCAGTGGCGAGCAGCGGCTACTCTCCAGCTGCAGTGTGTGTGCTTCTCATTGTGGTGGCCTCTCTTGTTGTGGCACATAGACTCTAGGGTACTTGGGCTCAGTAGTTGTGGAACACAGGCTCTAGGGTGCTCAGGCTCAGTTGTGGTGTATGGGCATGGTTGTTCCTTGCCATGTGGGATCTTCCTGGACCAGGGATCAAACCCATGTCCCCTGCACTGGAAGGTGGATTCTTAATCACTAGATCACTAGGGAAGGAGAAGGCAATGGCACTCCACTCCAGTACTCTTGCCTGGAAAATCCCATGGACAGAGGAACCTGGTAGGCTGCAGTCCATGGGGTTGTGAAGAGTTGGACATGACTGAGTGACTTCACTTTCACTTTTCACTTTCATGCATTGGAGAAGGAAATGACAACCCACCCCAGTGTTCTTGCCTGGAGAGTCCCAGGGACAGAGGAGCCTGGTGGGCTGCTGTGTATGGGGTCGCACAGAGTCAGACACAACTGAAGCAGCTTAGCAGCAGCAGCAGACCACCAGGGAAGCCCCCCAGTATTATCCTTTCATGTAGCTCTCTCTGGGGTGTGGCTGGTGGCATCATGGGTCCTGGGTATCTTCAGAGAAGCATCAGAAATTCATGTGAACGCTGTATGGGTCCTGCTGGAAAAGCCAGACACCGGCCTGTTTGTTTTTTTTCATGGGTTTTGTAAGACTAGTAATTTCTGGAGAAATGGAACCTCTTAGTCTTTATAAATAGTTTTGCTTCTTTGTGGATGGGATTTTAGCAGCAGTGAGAGAAACAATGTAGTGAATTATATGTGGTCATGTTTTTCATGATTTAATGATTATGTACAGTAATCATTAAATAACAAAGTACTAATAAAGAAGCCCTAATTTCCATGAAGAGGTGATCTTAGCAGAGATTCTGTAAAGACGTCCAGGTGTGTGGGGAGACAGTGAATGTGGCTGGGCTGTGTGCCCTCGACGTCTCACTGCCTGATGCCTTACTCCCTGACCTAGTGTGATTCTGGAGTGGCTTCTCTTCTCAGCCCCACTAAACCTTCGACATGCTTCTTCCTGACTCTGGACCCCTGGCTTCTCTTTCACTGGAGCATTTGATACAGAAAACTTTCAATTGTAAATTACTTTTTTGCCCTTTCAGTTGAAATATTTTTAAAAGCTTCTTGCCAATTTTATGATCCAAAAATGTCTTTCTTAAGGATTTGGGAGCCACTTTTCTGAGGTGTGATTATCAGGGAAGATAGAACTTGTAGCACCCTCAGCCACCCCAGGCTCTGTGGGAGGGGAGGAGCCAAGCTTCCACCAGGGCCAGTTAAAACACAAATGGCCTCATCTCATAGTCCATCCTCCCACCTCCTCCCATTTCCTCCGGTAATTTTCTGCTAGCTCACCCTGGCTTAAAAACTCCCCCACTTTTTTTTTCTGGGGAGTTGAGTTCAATCTCTCTCTTCTATTGCATTAGTCTGGAGAAAAATCTTCCTTTCTGTTTAACTTGCCATTGCACTTATGTTTTGACACAGGGTTGGCTTAGCATGGGGCTTTTGGTGGCTCAGACGGTAAAGAATCTGCTTGCAATGCGGGAGACCTGGATTCGAGCATGGCCACCTAGAACTATGGCCAGTTGAGGGTCCAGTGTAAGGTGGGCTGGTCTACAGTACCATGTATTCATGCTCAGCGATTGGAGATAGTGGCAGAGACGTAGGCAGAAAGCAGACTCTGTCCCCTTGAGATCTACCCACATGGAGTGAATGAGTGATACTCCAGTGGACTGAGGTCTAGGTCAAAGATCTTTAACAAGGTCTAAAAATAAACACGACTTGGGGCAGAATAATTAGCTCTGCACAGGGGAAGTGAATGTGGACTCCTGAGATGAGGTCAGAACATGGAAGTGGCTCTCTCTCCCGCCAGAGGCTGTCATCTCCTTGAGTTCTTCTTGCCTCTTTCCAGAAGTAAGATGGACAGTTAGGTTACATGTGACCGAGTCATTTTCTGTGATGTTGAGTTTTCTTTGGACTTTGCCTCCAGCCTTCCAAATGATGAAGACAATAAGACAGGGTATTTCAGTGGTTCTTAAATGCCAACTTTGCTTACAAAAACAAAGTGGGTCAAAAATGCAAATTTAGCCGTCTGCTTTAATGCAAAGACGGAAATAACATCAGCAATTATCTGACAAATGGCAGCTGTTTAAACTGCAGGATACTAAACTGATATCTTAGCAGGAGTGTCATTATCTATAGGCCATTAAAAGTTTGTTTATTATTTCATGTTTATTGGTTTAGGTTTTAAAAAGGGAAAGATAAACTCCCCAACTGAGGGCTTTGTAACTTTCACTACTTGAATGTTGCTCTATTACTAAAAAGATATGTTATTTGATTAAAACTTCCAAAAAATTAGCTTCAGCTTTCTTATTATTTGCACTTAGAGACACTATCTGAATATCTGGGTGTGTGTAATGGTGAAGCTATCACACTTTTTATGTTGACATTATCCTTGTTAAAACAAACTTACCTTCACAAGTCATACAAATTACTGGTTACTGAACAGTTTTCATATTATTATTAAGCTTTGATACAGTTAAGGAATTTCAGGACAGAACACCCTTCATCATAGGATTCTGCTTGTCCATGTGGAGGTGGATATGAGATGGGGCTAACTTCAGGGAAATGGTCAAATAGATGAGGCTACTATTATTCCTATTTACTTCGTTTTCCCCCACTCCTAAGGATAACCTCCCTACTTCATTTCAGGTATTCAGTAGCCTGCTAATTGTAATCCAAGCTCCCTTTGAGAGAAATGGTAATTACCTGCGGGTTCATGAATACCAATTGATGCTCTTCCCTCATTATTTCCTTTGACAGGATAACTACACTGACAGATCAGAGCAAAATATGTACACTTAGGGTCTTGATTTCATCAGACACTTTGCATGTAACCTCTAATACATTTGTGGATTAGTTATATAAGCTAGATGCCAGTACTCCAATCTAATGTCTGTGTGTGGTATGCCTGTTAGTTACCTCTTAGTAACAAAAAGAAATCTATTTAAGGTCTAGCTCTATCCTTGTTCCTTTATAATATAGTTTTTAAAATTAATGCATCAAATGCATATGTAGGAACACTTTTTCTAAAAATATGATGTATCGTCTGAAAAAAAAGTGAGCCTACTGTGCACAGTGGCCTCAGGATTCATTTAAAAGTGATCAGATTGCAGTGTGGTGTGAGATCTAATGAGATTACTGCTCCACTGAAGATGAACGTGAGGTCCTACCCTTGGTTTCCAACCCTGGGAGTGTGGGAATGTGACATCGACCTGCTTTGGGGAGGAATCAAGATTTCAGTGGAAGCATAGCTGCTGTGATTGGCTGCCTGATATGGTTGTCACTGGGTTAGCAGAACTTTGGCTGCACGAACAGAAATTTCAGAGAATGAGGAAACATTGCTCTTGCCTCTTCTGAAGAGCAGGCCCATTTCCCCGATGGCTTTTAGCCCAAGTGTCACAGTTTAGGGGAACATGTGTTGCTGACCAACTTGGCTTTCTCTGCCAACTGAAGCCGTGTAAAAAATACAGACACAGAGTTTGGAGGAAATAGAAAGGTGGCTTTAATTCTCAGCTAGTGGAGAGAGGAACACAGTAGATTCGTGCCCTAAGAACTGTGCCTGCCACCCCGCCACCCCAGTGAGGAGTCTAGGAGCTTATATAAGATGAGGGCTCACAGTCCAGGAGTAGGTGATGAGGAGCAAAGGTGTTAGGATCATGATTTCTTCCTCTTGAATTGTTTTGAAGACAGTCATAGGCTTGTGGCAGTGATACAGTGATTTAGTCTGGCAGTTCCATGGCTCTGTGACTTTCTTTCTGATTGGTAAAAAGAACTATAAGGGGAAGAGTGTTGTAAAGGTAAACACCAGATATTTTCTAAGGATATATTTTGCACAGAGTCAAAGGAAAATAGGTGCGAAGTGTAGCTCCTGCAGAGTTAGAAGTGGAAGTGTTAGTCACTCAGTCATGTCTGACGTTTTGAGACCCCATGGACTGTAGCCCATCAGGCACCTCTGTCCATGGGATTCTCCAGGCAAGAATATTGGAGTGGGTTGCCATTCCCTTCTCCAGCGGATCTTCCTGACCCAGGGATTGAACCCAGGTCTCCTGCATTGCAGGCAGATTCTTTACTATTCCAGCCACCAGGGAGGCTCTTCCTGCAGAGTTAGGGGACAGAAGAGCAAGTTTAGTTATAGGCATGCAGAATTAGGAGCAGTTAAAATAAAAAAAAACTAGAAATGTTCAGGCCTGCTCACTGTTCTCTTCTTTATCTTCTTTGATCTCAGGAAAGGAAAGGAAAGAACTCATTCCTCTATTTTTAATTTTTTCCTTTTCACTGTAGCACATGCTTTGAGAACACTGAGAGGAGAGACTTGGGAAAGAGAGGGGCCCAGGAAAAACCTTGGGGAACCCGGAGGTTTGATGAAATAGTGTGGTGTGTGTTGTGGTTGGGGAGGTGAATGCGAACTGGGTGTGTTGGAAGGTCTGCATATTCTGTTTAGATCCAATGAGTAGAATTAAGATCAAAGAGTGTGTTCTAAATGAAGAATTCTTTTTTCTACAAAAACTAGAAGGAATTTTTGAAGAGCCGCTTCAGCATGGAATGCAGTTCCTCTTGCTGGAGGTATCTACACATCTCATGATGCCTATTTCACATTTCCAGTTAGAGCTGCGTTCTTTTAGTAAGGATTCAGTATTATTCTTCACACTTTATCTCTCTTCTTGGATGCTTCCCTATGCCTGCACGAGAAAGCTTGATGGCCATAGCTTGTTTGAAGAAAGACTTTTTTTTCTGGCCATGCCATGCAGCATTTGGAATCTTAGTTTCCTGACAAGGGATTGAACACATGCCTCCTGCAGTGAAAGTACAGAGTCTTAACCACTGGACTGCCAGGGAAATCCGAAATCCCTGACTCCTATTAATAATGAGGCATTGACTGATGGTCCTATGGAAAAGTAGCTTTAATTGTCTTGCAGTTTTTATTAGTTACTAAATTATAAATTTCATTGTCTTTTGATTAATAGCCTCCTGTAATTTCTGTGTTATGGTTGTTGTGGACATCATATGACTAAGTTAATTCCAAATGTGTAGATAAGAAGTCAGAATTTAGTGAGTCACTAAAAAGGTCTGTATGATGGTTCTTTTTGTTTTCGTCTTGCAACTCCAAAGCTATTCACTTTCATAATTTTGTCTGGATTTTGGATTATCTTTTGACCAGATTGTGGTCATGGCTCTGTTATGACTTTGAATAGTCAGGCTGTTAATGTCAGTTGTGGTCCAGAGAAGAGCCCACACTTCCATTCAGAATTTTGCCATGGAAATAGGACTGTTAATTAAGTAGTCAATTATTAATATTAACAAAAACTTAAAAAAATGACATTCAGATAGTGTAAGATTCCAAGAAATGTGAGCACTAGTTGAAAGTTAGTGAGAAAACATCAAACTTTGCTGATTATGGCTCTCTCATACACCTCACGCTGCTTCTATCCAGCCTTCAGTCAAACAGGTTCATTCTGGAAGTATTCTGCATTCAGGTCCCATTTTCCAGGGCTCATAGCTGGCAGCTGCGTCCCTCTTTCAGCCACAAACGACTTCTTCATTCTTCCCAGCTCTTCAGGGGAGAAGTGGGGCCTTCACTGTATCGTTCATTCCTGATCAGCTGTGGGAAATTTTCTCCTTTCTTCCTAAAACTTTCTCATTTGACACAGTGGAGAGAGGAAGAAAGAGTTGAGTGGACTGTCCTGTGTGAATCCTCCTGTGATTTTTATCACCACCATCACTAAGTTTCCTATAGTTCCATTGCAATATTCTTCTCCTTCACTTAGAGTGTTATTGCTAATTTAAAAATGAAGATATGGCTTCTTCATTAAACTCTTCTCTGCTGGCGCTGTTTAGCATGGTCCTGTAAGGTTTCTGGGTCATTTACTGACCTGCTTCTGCTTCACTCTGCTTTCAGTTATAGCCTAAGCTTCTTGTTATGTACTTTTAAAAGCATATTTAAACATAACAGCATTGGCAGTTTAAAACCAGAGATATAAAATGATCTTGAAAATAGGCACCTGTGGCTTTGCAGTTAGATAGACTGACTCCTAAACGATTTACTAATGACAGGTTATGGTGAACGATGTCAGATTCATGATCTCCAAAGAAGATTTTGCTTTGGGACCAGGGACTGGGCTTGATCACTTGAGAGGTTTTGTGTAGCAGAGTTTTATTAAAGTATAAAAGGACAGAGAAAGCTTCTGACATAGACATCAGAAGGGGCATGAAGAGTGCCCCACTTGCTGGTCTTATCACGGCCTTATATACTTTTACCAGACCCATTCTCCCAGCATATATCTTAAATTAACAAGATTAGAACTAGCAATGGAAAGGTCTTACCAGACCCGCTCCCATAACATACTTCTTAATAAGATTAGTCAGAAGGCTCTAGTTAAGAAGAACCATGTCCTTGAGCAAGATACATTGTTATATTGACTAAGATAAAAAAATGTAGGAAAAAACCCAATTTGTCATTTTCTCCTCCTGAGGGCCCTGGAACCCTTCCTCCTTGAGGACCCTGGACTCCTTATCTACCAAAGGATTAGCTTTCTCACTAATGATTTCACTTTTTAAATATATTTCATGAAAAAAATAGGTAAAGAATTACTAATTCTTCTCTGTCCTTTTATACTTTAATAAAACTGTTACACAAAAGCTCTCAAGTGATCCAGCCTGGTCCCTGGTCCCAGAGCTAAATCTTCTTTGGAGATCATGAATCCAACATCATTCTGTCTGCAGTATGGTTAGACTTGGATTCGATCCCTGGGTCAAGAAGATCCCTTGGAGAAGGAATGGCAACCCACTCCAGTATTCTTGCCTGGAGGATCCCAGGATGGAGGAGCCTGGCAGGCTACAGTCCTTGGGGTCGCAAAGAGTCAAATACGACTAAGCGACTTCACTTTCTTTTTCTTGTCTTTTTTTTTTCCTTGCAAAAATAACTTTATTTATAAGAGGCTGATTCATGTCAATGTATGACAAAACCAATACAGTATTGTAACATAGAATAAAGTAAAAATAAAATAAAAAAAATAAAAAATAAAAAGTAGCAGAGGAAAATGAAAAAAAAAATTGAATTTTCCTGCAGATAATTTAAAAACTCTTTGTTTAGGTTACAGGTATTAATACAATGTGCTTCCATTGGAATGCATGAATATTATAAAGTATTGTGTCTTTTCTTTCTTTCTTGTGAAAATTAGTCTGGATATCTGGTTGGTTTGTGAGTTAAGTGTTAGCTTCTTAGGGAGATCCATCTCATGGAGTTTGTAGTCAGTTTAAGAGAGGCAGGTGAACATTTAATTAGCATTAAGATATTCATAAAATAGAATTGTTATTCTTTAAATTCACCTCATAGACTGACTCAGTGAAATCTTACAAGTTCTCCATTCCCATGGAAAAATATACTAACTTATGGTCAGGGTAAATAGAAGATTACAAGACTACATACATGCCCACATTCTTCTTCCTGTATCAACTGGTTAGTTTTCTTGCCAAGAATGAATTGGTTTCCAAACCTTTTTATGACAAATGCATATATTTTTATATTATATAAGTTAACACCATAAACTAATGACATTGAATATGGATAAAAAGGGTATTTTTTTTTCTATGAAGACCAACTTGAGTACTTTAGAAAGATGATAAAGGTAAATAAAACATAATTCTGTTGAATTATAGAATGGGCAAGATGACTATAAAAGATTAGGGAAGATCTGAAATTCCCCAAAAGGTTTTACTTGAGTCTTTAGATTTTTTATTCTGTTTCAATAAAATATACACTAAGACTCATGGGTTACTGCAAGAAAGATATTTCATGATTTCAATCAGCAGATTGATACTTAAAGAAAAGGCTTTCCATTCTATATTATTATATTGGCAAATTATGTGTTTTTAGGTAAAGTAAATTAATATATGTCAGATTTTGATTCCTTCTTTAACTTTTAAAATTATCTTAGTATCTCTTAGCTTTGCCCATGTGTATTAAGCAGGCTTTTACCAAGATAAGTGACAAGAACCAACTGGGTATACCAACTGTGTTGGTTTAAAAATTGGCAGAGCCATGAAATAAGGCATAAACATGAAGATAATTCTTTGGAATAGATTATACTGCTGTTAATTGGGCTGGTAATAAACTTCTTTAAAGGCTTTTATTTTATTTAAATCAAAGTATAGTTGATTTACAATGTTGTATTAGTTTCCAATGTATAGCAAAGTGATTCAATTATACATGTATGTGTAGTCTTTTTCATTATGATTTATTATAGGATATTGAATATGACCTTGTTATTTGTCTACTTTATATATGGTAGTTTGTATCTGCAAATCTAACTTTCCCTACTCCCTTTCCTCTTTGATAACCACGTTTGTTTTCTATGTGAGTCTGTTTCTGTTTTGTGAATAAGTTCATTTGTGTCATATTTTAGATTTCTCATATGAGTGATATCATGTAGTCTTTGTCTTTCTCTTTCTGACTTACTTCCCATAGTACGATGATCTCTAAATCCATCCATGTTGCTGCAAATGGCATTTTCTTTGGTGGGGGGCAGTGAAGTTTAAAAAAGGCTTGTTTAATTAAATATCAGGGTGAGGCCATGCAGGGCAGCGGGGAGGGAGTCACCCCAAAGCAAAGTCTCTTGGGGCCCTCCCCCTCCACCCTCCTCTAGAGGCTACAGCTACCAGGTTCCAGTGACTACCGGTCCCTTCAGGCCCCCAGACACTGGGGAGGGGCAGAGGGGCGAGTTCTCAGCTCCCCGGGTACTCAGACCACAGTCCACCTCCTGTGGACAAGCACCGGCCGGTGCTGGGATAATACGGGGAGGGGGCATTCAGACGGACACAAAGGGAAACAAGGTTAGGCCCGCCCCACCTCTCCCCCTGACCCTGGGCTAAGGTATCTCACCATGGCACAGACCCCTTCCCCAGGACCCGAGGCGCTGGCCCTAGATCCTGGCAGGGCTGGTTTTGGTCCACACTCGCCATCCAAATGCCCCCCCCCCCAACCTCCCCCACCCTGAGAGACAGGAAGTTTCTGGAAAAGGTTGGGAGGGTCCCACAGATCTGCAGCCAAAGGCTATGGAATAGGTCTTTTCATGGTAAGGGACAGGGAGCCTGGGTCCCTTCCCATTCCAAGACCGGGGTCTTCAGTCTCTGTCCAAAATGAAATCCAACCTCAGCCACAGTGGGAGGGCTGAGGGATGTGGCATTTATCCGCCCCCACCCTAAGTTCAGACCATACAGATCCTTCCCCGACACCCACAGCCGCTGAGGACAACAGACCACCCACAGGGGCCCAGATCAAGGAAGGGATTGGAGCCTGAAAAAACCCAGTCCAAGAAAAAAATCGAGCTATACTTCCTGCCTCCTAGGGTGGGACCTCGACCGCCGGTCCAGGAGTCACCGGCCACTACCGCCAGGGGGCAGGATGGAGCCAGGGCCCGGGGCCTCTTTACCCCCATCTGCAGTGCTGGGAAGGGGTCCATTTGGCCCAAAGGCTATTCTGGTCCAAATAGGAGGTACTGATTGTCACATGATGCTGCTCAAGGCCAGTGTCGGGGACTCTTCCCCTGCAAGAGGGAGGCTGACGATTGTCTCTCACTCACACTCCCACACCCACCCAGCAAGGGGCAGTGCAGCCCCCTACTCCAGCAGACAGGCATTATTTCATTCTTTTCTGTGGCTGAGTAGTATTTCATTGTATATATATTCCATATCTTTATCCAGTCAGCTGTTGATGGATATTTAGGTTGTTTCATGTCTTGGTTATTGTGAGTAGTGCTGCTATGAATATTGGGCTACATGTAACCTTTGGAATTAGAGCTTTCTCCAGATATATGCCCAGAAGTGGGACTCCTGAATCATATAGTAGTTCTATTTTAGTTTTTTAAGGAATCTCCATATTGTTCTTCATAGTGGCTGTACCAATTTACATTCCCACCAACTGTGTAGAAGGATTCCTTTTTCTCCATACCCTCTCCAGCATTTATTGTTTGTAGAATTTTTGATGATGACCATTCTGACTGGTGTGAGATGATTCCTCATTGTAGCTTTAATTTGCATTTCTCTGCTGGTTAGTGATGTTGAGCATTTTTTCTGAATATCTGTATGTTGTGCCTGTTGGCTATTGGTATGTCTTCTTTGGAGAAATGTCGTTTAGGGTTGGTTTTTATTTTTCAAATTCTTTTATAATAATTATCTAACATAGAATACAGAGAAACTTCTTCAACAGCTCATAGACAAACCATCATCTATTCCATTTGAATATAGACCTCTTCAGGTTTAAACTGGAGTCGCTCTGATGGCAAGTGATTTTTCCTGAGCATGTGTCTGGGACTTATTCCGGGATTATTGACTCTTCTATGCAGATGCTTCTTTGTTTCTGCAGCAGCACGAGGGTTAAGTGTTGTTAGCTTGGCTCTGTTAATGACAACCCTATCGATGGGACAGAAAAGGTACAACTTCTCACCTTATTTGGAGCCCTGTTTGGGCTGAGTGAGACAAAGTGGTGGACATCACTGTATAGAAAGGAAGCCTGCATGCATGCACTCCTGTGGCTGGGATGTGGAGGGGGCTTATGACAGTTCAAATACAGACTAAGAGGGTGTGTTACTTTGTTGTGTCCACATGTATTACACAATGGCAGGGTCCTCTTTTGGGTATCAGAACATGAAGTCATCCAGAGCTCATTTTTCCATTTCAGCCCTGTGGGGCACAGAGGTGATCTCTCCACGTAGCCAAAGGGAAAAAATGCTCTGTGTCCACACTACATTGGTAAATCTGCTGCATTCTGACTCTGTGTAAAATGTTTAATTCACCTTCTGATGTACTCACTGAAGTCTCAGTTCTTATTTTATCTATTGATGAGCCCGTCGAAACTGCCTGAAAGAGTATCAGTAGTCACATTGGACTCAGACGTGTGCAGTTATCCTTATAACTGGATGGATGATGAAGTTTCATTAAATAAAATGATCAGTTCAGTTTAGTTCAGTTACTCAGTCATGTCTGACTCTTTGTGACCCCATGGACTGCAACATGCCAGGCTTCCCTGTCCATCACCAACCCCAAGAGCTTGCTCAAACTCATGTTCATTGAGTCAGTAATGCCATCAAACCATCTCATCCTCTGTCATCCCCTTCTCCTGCTTTCAATATTTCCCAGGATCAGGGTCTTTTCCAGTGAGCCAGTTCTTCCCAATAGGTGCCCAAAGTCCTGGAGCTTCAGCTTCAGCATCAGTCCTTCCAATGACTATTCAAGACTGATTTCCCTTAGGGTTGACTGGTTTGATCTTGCAGTCCAAGAGACTCTTAAGAGTCTTCTGTAGCACCACAGTTCAAGAGCATCGATTCTTTGGTTCTCTTTATGGTCCAACTCTTGCATCCATACATGATTAATAGAAAAACCATAGCTTTGACTATATGAACCTTTGCCAACAAATTAATGTCTCTGCTTTTTAATACGCTGTCTAGATTTGTCATAGCTTTTCTTCCAAGGAGCAAGTGTTTTTTAATTTTATGGCTGCAGTCACCATCTGCAGTGATTTTGGAGCCCAAGAAGAAAAAGTCTGTCATTGTTTCAATTCCATAAAAGCATAGAAGACGTGTTATCAGGTATGATAAACACTCTTTTCTCTACAGGCAGGCATTGAATTTCCTCTTTAGGTCTCTTTCACTTTCTTTTGTGTTTTCTTTTCTTCATCTTTGATAAATGGTAAAATTGTGGTGTGTGTGTATATAAATATATACATATATGTATGTATGTATGTATGTATTGTAATACACCTTGCTTCCTTTCAGGCATTTCCTGCCCATTTCCTTAGTGTGGAAGCTTATTTTTACCAATCAGGTCAATTGAAACAAGGGTGTTATTTATTTAGGGGTGAATGGGCCACCCTACATCAAAATTGGACTCCTTGGCATGTAGACTGTTGTAAACTGGAAGAATTTGAGAAATGGAAGCTGCAGGAAGGATTTGCTAATCTTCTTCTGAAACAGGTCATAAGACTCTCACATGAGAAGTGTCCTCTCTATACCCAGAGGAAGGAGCCTCCTTATCTCTCAAGATACAGGGGCACTGAGGGGAATCCAAGCCAACAGAGCTTGCTGTTTCCCAGCATTCTCTGCACTGAGCTCAGGCTCTGTCTTCTCCCATCTTTCCAAGACTCTCCAGGATTCATGAAACCTACATTAACACTGTTTTGTCTACTTAAAAAATGCACAGCATGAAAGTGGTGAGTTAAGTTTTATTTTGGGCAAAATGAGGACAGCAGCCTAGGAGACAGCCCCTCAGATATCTCTGAGAAACTGCTCCCAAGAGGCAGGGGGACAGTACGTCTTTGTGTGACTGTGGTGAAGGGGGAGTGCCTGAAATCAAGCACATATTTTTTTTTTTTTGCAGAAGATTTCTACTAGTTCCGAGGAATAGTTGCCACTATGTGAGGATTTTAGTGTTTTCTAGACATGAGAAGGTATAACAATTAGGATCATAAAACCTTCTGAAAATACCTATCTGAAGACCTGTTCTGCCAGTTTTTTCCCTGAGCACAGATGCCTCATTCCTTCTCCCCACTCTGAACTCCTTTCAGGGGGTATTGAAGGTCAGCAGCTGTAGCAGCACACAATTTAATCCTTGTAGAAGTAGATGCGTGCATGCGTGCTAAATCGCTTCAGTCATGTCCAATTCTTTGTGACTCCTTGGACTGTAGCCTACCAGGCTCCTCTGTTCATGGAATTCTCCAGGCAAGAATACTGGAGCAGGTTGCCTTTCCCTCCTCCAGTGATCTTCTCGACTTGGGGATTGAACCTATGTCTCTTGCAACTCCTGCCTTGTAGGCAGATTCTTTACCACTGAGCCACTGGGGAAGCTCATAGAAGTAGATGACAACTGCCAATTTGTAGTTGATACTTTCTTCATTTCCTTATGAAGGCTTTTGTGTGACATAAAACTTGTGTTAGATTAACTTGTATGATTTTCTTATGTTGATCTGTCTTTTGTTATAGGAGTCCTAGTCAAGAACTTAGAAGGACAGAGGAAAAAGATTTTCCCCTCCATACAAGGGGATGTATGTCAATGTCGTTTTCATAAAAGGTACCAATATCATCAAAAAAGGTGTGAATGAAGAATGTCTTCTGCCGTGAGTTCAGTTCATTAACTCAGTTGTGTCCAACTCTTTGCAACCCCATGGACTGTAGCATGCCAGGCTTCCCTGTCCATCACCAACCCCCAGAGCTTGCTCAAACTCATGTCCAGTGAGTCGGTGATGCCATCCAGTCATCTCATCCTCTACCAACTGCCAGAGTCCAGCTCCAGCAGCCAGGGATTCAACCTAAAGAGATGGACAGTGTCGGCGGTGATGATGTAGCCTCTGACTCATAGTACAGGACTACATATTTATTTCGATCTTCAGATTCTCTTTTATACTTTGACAAAAGCATTAGGTCAGAGGTTTGATGCTTTTAGTTTCCCCACCCAGCTTTACTGTACTTAACTTGTGATTACATTGTAACTCATGCTACACTCCTCAGTTTATTTCTTATCTTTCTAAATCTTCTTTGCTCTTAGCACCTTAAGATCATTATCTCCTAAAAAGGCTTCTAGCTAGAAGAACTGTACAAAAAAGATCTTCACAACCAGATAATCAGGATGGTGTGATCACTCACCTTGAGCCAGACATCCTGGAATGTGAAGTCAAGTGGGCCTTAGAATGCATCACTACGAACAAAGGTAGTGGAGGTGATGGAACTCCAGTTGAGCTATTTCAAATCCTGAAAGATGATGCTGTGAAAGTGCTGCACTCAATATGCCAGCAAATTTGGAAAACTCAGCAGTGACCACAGGACTGGAAAAGGTCAGTTTTCATTCCAATCCCAAAGAAAGGCAATGCCAAAGCATGCTGAGACTACCTCACAATTGCACTCATCTCACAAGCTAGTAAAGCAATGCTCAAAATTCTCCAAGCCAGACTTCAGCAATACATGAACCATGAAATTCGATATGTTCAAGCTGGTGTTAGAAAAGGCAGAGGAGCCAGAGATCAAATTGCCAACATCTGCTGGATCATGGAAAAAGCAAATGAGGTCCAGAAAAACATCTATTTCTGCTTTATTGACTATGCCAAAGCCTTTGACTGTGTGGATTACAATAAACTGTGGAAAATTCTGAAAGAGATGGGAATACCAGACAACTGACCTGCTTCTTGAGAAATCTGTATGCAGGTTAGGAAGCAACAGTTAGAACTGGACATGGAACAAGAGACTGGTTCCAAATAGGGAAAGGAGGACGTCAAGGCTGTATATTGTCACCCTGTTTATTTAAATTCTATGCAGAGTACATCATCAGAAATGCTGGGCTTGAAGAATCACAAGCTGGAATCAAGATTGCTGGGAGAAATATCAATAACCTCAGATATGCAGATGACACTACCCTTATGGCAGAAAGTGAAGAGGAACTAAAAAGCCTCTTGATAAAAGTGAAAGAGGAGAGTGAAAAAGTTGACTTAAAGCTCAACATTCAGAAAATGAAGATCATGGCATCTGGTCCCATCACTTCACGGGAAATAGATGGGGAAACAGTGGAAGCAGTGTCAGACTTTATTTTTTGGGGCGCCAAAATCACTTGCAGATGGTGACTGCAGCCATGAAATTAAAAGATCCTTACTCCTTGGAAGAAAGTTATTAATGCCGGGGTCCAGCCCCGGTGCATCCAGGGTAATTTGAAGGGGAGATGGAGTAGGCATCCTAGGAAAAAACTTATTAAATTACAGATATATACAGAGATTAGAAATGGATAGTGTAGTAGGAAAGTTAGTGGAGAAAAAGAGGCTGAATAACTTGGTTTACGTGGAAGACCAGTCACCACCTATGTAGGCCACAGGCATCTTTCCATTCTCCCGAAGGAGATGAGGCACTGAGGCCTCCCTGGTCTGATCTGAGAAGCCCAGGCAGAATCAGCAGGCTTAGTGAGTACACAGTTTCCAGATGGGAATTCAGCCAGAAAAATGGAGAGCAAGAAAGAAATGACACGGGGGAATCAGTCTTTCCAGAAACTAATCCGATTTCTTTATTTTTTAGGTTTGCTTATATACTTTTTGTTACACATAGGGATGAATACAGAGTCATGCGGGGGTCAGCAGACCTGACCCTTGTCACAATCACGTGCTTCATATAAACTTATACAAAGGTCTTATGAGTTTTACATCATCATCTGGCTATGAGGCCTGCTGACATTTTATGGCCCTTTCTAATAATGGTCAGTTAACCAGAAAACTGATTTTTTTCCCCAGGGGTGATTTTTTTCTTAAACCAGGCGCCACCCTCCAAATAAAGTTGCATTCCTATAGGGTGAGATTGTACTGGGTTACAGCTAAGAAAGGAATTTATTTAACCTAAGGTTAACATGATTAATCTTAAAAGTTAATACTTATTTCTCCTATATGCTAATTATATTCATTATAAGGGCAGAGAATATGGAGATTTAGCAGCAAACATCAGCCCAACAAATGAAAACCCTTCACCAATGTTCCCCTTAAGATCTATTTAGTCTTAAGATAGTGATAAAGTTACATTTTTACATAGCAAGGTCACAGTGACTTATAACAAAGTACAGGCGGCCAGCGCACTTAAGCACAGGTGGTGGTGGTGCCCAGTGCACTTAAGCACAGGCAGCGGCGGCACCCAGCGCACTTAAGCGTGGCTGAGAGCTACCCCACGTCCAAGGACAGGGGCAACGGCCTAGAGTGCCAGGCTGCGATGGCTTAGGAATGGTCAAGAGGAGCTACCCCTGCATCTGAGGTCAGGGATGATGGCCGGGAGGAACCACCCCACGTCCCAGGCCAGGGGCAGTGCCCGAGGCCAGGGGTGGAGGCAGGAGGGAGGAGCCCCATGCCTGAGGCCAGGGAGGTGACTGGGAGGAGCAACCCATGCCCAAGGCTAGGGGCGGCAGCTGGGAGGAGCAACCCTACATCCAAGGGATGGTGGCTGTTCGAGGGCAGGAGGACCTAGAGGAGCCATCCCACGTTGAAGGTCAGTAAGGGTGGCGGGAGGAGATAACCCTCATCCAAGGTAAGGAGCAGCAGCTATGCTTTGCTGGAGCAGCCGTGAAGAGATACACCATGCCCAAGGTAAGAGAAACCCAAGTAAAATGGTAGGTGTTGCAAGAGGGCATCAGAGGGCAGACACACTGAAACCATACTGACAGAAATCTAGTCAATCTAATCACACTAGGACCACAGCCTTGTCTAACTCAATGAAACTAAGCCATGCCTGTGGGGCAACCCAAGAAAGACAGGTCATGGTGGAGAAGTCTGATAGAATGTGGTCCACTAGAGAAGGGAATGGCAAACCACTTCAGTATTCTTGCCTTGAGAACCCCAGAACAGTATGAAAAGACAAAATAATAGGATACTGAAAGAGGTACTCCCCAGGTCATTAGGTGCCCAATATGCTACTGGAGATCAGTGGAGAAATAACTCCAGAAAGAATGAAGGGATGG
>SJYG01000878.1:252346-273291 GCA_006410535.1 Litocranius walleri | reverse complement strand
GATAATCAGGATGGTGTGATCACTCACCTAGAGCCAGACATCCTGGAATGTGAAGTCAAGTGGGCCTTAGAATGCATCACTACGAACAAAGGTAGTGGAGGTGATGGAACTCCAGTTGAGCTATTTCAAATCCTGAAAGATGATGCTGTGAAAGTGCTGCACTCAATATGCCAGCAAATTTGGAAAACTCAGCAGTGACCACAGGACTGAAAAAGGTCAGTTTTCATTCCAATCTCAAAGAAAGGCAATGCCGAAGCATGCTGAGACTACCTCACAATTGCACTCATCTCACAAGCTAGTAAAGCAATGCTCAAAATTCTCCAAGCCAGGCTTCAGCAATACATGAACCATGAAATTCGATATGTTCAAGCTAGTGTTAGAAAAGGCAGAGGAACCAGAGATCAAATTGTCAACATCCGCTGGATCATGGAAAAAGAAACAGAGTTCCAGATAAACATCTATTTCTGCTTTATTGACTATGCCAAAGCCTTTGGCTGTGTGGATCACAATAAACTGTGGAAAATTCTGAAAGAAATGGGAATACCAGACCACCTAACCTGCCTCTTGAGGAATCTATATGCAGGCCAGTAGGTAGCAACCATTAGAATGTGACATGGAACAAGAGACTGGTTCCAAATAGGAAAAGGAGTACATCAAGGCTGTTATTGTCACCCTGCTTATTTAACTTATATGCAGAGTACATCATGAGAAACCCTGGACTGGAATAAACACAATTTGGAGTCAAGATTGCCAGGAGAAATATCAATAACTTAGATATGCAGATGATACCACCCTTATGGCAGAAAGTGAAGAGGAACTAAAAAGCCTCTTGATGAAAGTGAAAGGGTAGAGTGACAAAATTGGCTTAAAGCTCAACATTTAGAAAACAAAGATCATGGCATCCGGTCCCATCACTTCATGGGAAATAGATGGGGAAACAGTGGAAACAGTGTCAGACTTTATTTTTTGGGGCTCCAAAATCACTACAGATAGTGACCACAGCCATGAAATTAAAAGACGTTTACTCCTTTATGAAAAGTTGTGACCAATGTAGATAGCATATTCAAAAGCACAGACATTATTTTGCTGACTAAGGGCCGTCTAGTCAAGGCTATGGTTTTTCCAGTAGTCATATATGGATGTGAGAGTTGGGCTGTGAAGAAGGCTGAGCACCGAAGAACAGATACTTTTGAAATGTGGTGTTGGAGAAGACTCTTGAGAGTCCCTTGGACTGCAAGGAGATCCAACCAGTCCATTCTGAAGGAGATCAGCCCTGGGATTTCTTTGGAAGGAATGATGCTGAAGCTGAAACTCCAGTACTTTGGCCACCTCATGCGAAATGTTGACTCATTGGAAAAGACTCTGATGCTGGGAGGGACTGGGGGCAGAAGGAGAAGGGGACGACGGAGGATGACATGGCTGGATGGCATCTCTGGATGGACACGAGTCTGAGTGAACTCTGGGAGTTGGTGATGAACAGGAAGGCCTGGCGTGCTGTGATTCATTGGTCGCAGAGAGTAGGACACAACTGTGCGACTGAACTGAACTGAGCAGAACTTAACAGTGATCTATAACAAAAGAGAAAATCATTGAGTCAAGAAAGCCTAGTATTGCTAACTCAAAAACTACTATATTTTCTTTTCTATATTCTAAAAACATTGATTACTATATTCTCAGGTGCCCAAAAATATGGAGGCCTGGCGGCAATCATTTACTTAACAACGAGAAAAGCCCTATGCTAATTAAGACTTTCAAAATACTCCAGATTCTCTGTTCTGCTTATGGTTGAGAGGTTGTCACACAAGCTAGTGTGTGCAGAGAGGTTTGACCTAAGACACCCTTGTCACACCCATGGCAGGGAATTAGCAGTAATTATTGGCACTACTAATGAAAAAAGCCTTCACCCATATAATTTCTAATCAACCCACTATACTATACTAATAATTTTCTAACTTCTCAATAGAGTCTGTATTTAGAAAGTTTAAAGCATCTCATGCCTCTCACAGTTAGGAGGTTATAAACAATCACATGTTGGCTGACAAACCCGCTCAGGCAGGCTAGAGAACCTTCAGAAGAGTTTGTAAGTTGAAACACTCTTGTCACGCCCGGGAATTTTTATCTACTGGAGCTGCAAGTTAACTCCTTCTCCGAGAGAATGGTTATGGGGGAGAGCCCCCCATAAAAATCAGAGGTGTAGGTGAGAACATAAAACAGACTCTGGTTTTGGGGGTAGATGCTTGAGAACAGGGGGTTTCCTGAGGCTTGATCACCCCTTTGCATATGCCAAGCCTCCTTCCTCATGACCTCTGCCATGGGTGGAGTTTCTCATGCTGGCTCCTGGCATATGACCAACCAGATAGCATATTGAAAAGCAAAGACATTACTTTGCCAACAAAGGTCTGTCTAGTCAAGGCTATGGTTTTTCCAGTGGTCATGTTGGATGTGAGAGTTGGACTGGGAAGAAGGCTGAGTGCTGAAGAACTGATGCTTTTGAACTGTGGTATTGGAGAAGACTCTTGAGAGTCCCTTGGACTGCAAGGAGATCCAACCAGTCCCTTCTGAAGAAGATCGGCCCTGGGATTTCTTTGGAAAGAATGATGCTAAAGCTGAAACTCCAGTACTTTGGCCACCTCATGTGAAGAGCTGACTCATTGGAAAAGGCTCTGATGCTGGGAGGCATTTGGGGCCAGAGGAGAAGGGGACAATAGAGGATAAGATGGCTGGATGGCATCACAGACTCGATGGATGTGAGTCTGAGTGAACTCTGGGTGTTGGTAATGGACAGGGAGGCCTGTGGTGCTGTGATTCATGGGGTTGCAAAGAGTCTGACATGACTGAGCCACTGAACTGAACTGAATTGAAACCCTAAACTCAGCAAGCTTCTTTTGCCATAAACATTCTTGTCACAAACAGGTCTCAGATAATAATCCTTCCCATGGCCTCAAGCTGCGGCCTATGTGCTCATCCTGGGACATTCCTTGAACAAATGTCAATGGATATTTTATAGATTATTTTCTGGGCACAACTGTAGAAGGCTTTGTGCTTTCTCATGCTTCTCTCAAGCACTTTAATATTCTTTCCAGCCAACTCAGCTGAAGAAAGGAAAGAACAAGTTAGAATCACAAGGCCTAACTCCTTCATCCTGTGACTGTGCCTACGAGATGAGAAGAGAGGGTTGGGGCCGTGCCTCCATTTTGTCAGTAATGCGTAACATGGCTCCTGACAGCCATCCTCTTCCCCCTTGCCTCCCATCTTTCCCAGCAGCAGGGTCTTTTCCAATGAGTCAGCTCTTCGCATCAGGTGGCCAAAGTATTGGAGCTTCAGCTTCAGCATCAGTCCTTCCAATGAATATTCAGGAACTGATTTCCTTTAGGATTAACTGGTTTGATCTCTCTCCTTGCATTCCAAGGAATTCTCAAGAGTCTTCTCCAACACCATAGTTGAAAAGCATCAATTCTTCGGCACTCAGCTGTCTTTATAGTCCAGCCCTCACATCTATACATGACTACTGGAAAAACAATAGCTTTGACTAGATGGTCCTTCGTTGGCAATGTAATCAAAAGATTACTGCTGGACTCACAAAAGTACAAAACAAACTTATGGTTACCAAAAGGCAAAAGGGGTGGGGTGAGGGAGGGGGTTTAAATTAGGGGTTTGGATTAGCAGATCAGAACTACTATAGGTAAATTAGATAAACAACAAGGACCTAGCACAAAGCACAGGAAATTATATTTGATAGCTCCAATAAACTATAATAAAGTGAAAGTAAAGTTGGTCAGTCATGTCTGACTCTTTGCGACCCCATAGGCTGTAGCCTGCCAGGTTCCTCCATCCATGGGATTTTCCAGGCAAGAATACTGGAGTGGGTTGCCGCTTTTTAAAAGTAAGCTTTTTAATATGCTCTCTAGGTTGGTCATAGCTTTTCTTCCAAGGAGCAAAAGGATATTGTAAACAAAGGATGTTGTGGCCATCAAGCTCTCAGCCTCTTAGCACCACTTACTGTGTGCTCTGAGAGGGTTGAAGATGGAGAACAGCAGGACACTGACACCAGAGATTTGAGGCACAGATAAAGGAATGGTTTCAGTGAGCCCAGAGCCTTGCATCTTTCCGAACCAAGAGAAGTGCTAAGTCCTTAACCTGAGATGTTTGTTTTTCCTTTCATTAGCATTCATCTTTTTATTTATTTATTTTTTGTTATCAAAGGATAGATGGTTTACAATGTTTTTACTTTCAGATAGGACTTCCCTGGTGGCTCAGACAGTAAAATGTATGCCTACAGTGCAGGAGACCTGGGTTCAGTCCTTGGATCAAGAAGATCTCCTGGAGAAGGAAATGGCAACCCACTCCAGTATTCTTGCCTGGAAAACCCCATGGATGGAGGAACCTGGCAGGCTACAGCCTATGGGGTCGCAAAGAGTCAGACATGACTGACCAACTTTACTTTCACTTTATTATAGTTTATTGGAGCTATCAAATATAATTTCCTGTGCTTTGTGCTAGGTCCTTGTTGTTTATCTAATTTACCTATAGTAGTTCTGATCTGCTAATCCAAACCCCTAATTTAAACCCCCTCCCTCACCCCACCCCTTTTGCCTTTTGGTAACCATAAGTTTGTTTTGTACTTTTGTGAGTCCAGCAGTAATCTTCTGATGTTCAACTTTCTGTTATTTTGTAGCGGTTCTTTGGCAAAAAAATCTCCTATTTATCCTGGCTCCTCTCTTACCTTTGCAGAGCATCCTCTCAGAGATGTCAGAGAGCCTGTCTCCCAGGCTTATGTCCTCAGTATTTCTCACTCATACACTCACACAGCACGCTCAGTTTTTAGGTTGTGCATTCTTTTCAGTCAACAGTTTCTATTAATATGGACTTTTAGGTTATACCTAAAGGCAAAACCCAACTGTTATTGAGAGCTTACAGGTTCCAGAACTTAAATATTATAGATGACTTACTCCTGTATCAATGCTGAGAAAGTGAAGTGTTGGTTGCCAGCTGTCTCTGACTCTTCAGCCCTCCAGGCTCCTCTGTCCATAGGATTCTCTAGGCAAGAATACTGGAGTAGATTGTCATTCCTTTCCCCAGGGGATCTTGCTGACATAGGGACTGAACTCAGGTCTCCTGCACTGCAGTCAGATTCTTTACCATCTGTGCAACTGGGAAAGCCCCCTGAGAAGTAGATGCTTTTGTACAAGTCAGGAAACAGACTTGGGTGAAGTGACTTGCCTGAATCGAAAACTCTGAATGCTAAGCTCTTGACCCCGTGGTTTCAATGCTGGCTGCACAGGAGAGCCACCTGTCCTGCATTAGGAACTTTCAATTGTCTGGGTGAACATCTGGAAATTAACAGAAGATGCCAGGGTGCAGCCAAGGTTAGCAGACATGTTAATCAACACCTGTGTGTCTCTCAGGTGTAGTGACAGAGCAGCAGGGAAATGCTCTAGTCTGCTCTTCTGCCTCATCCTCTCAACAATTATGAAGAGAGCTATACTGGGGCTTCTGCCTGAGTGGGCTAAGCCTTAGAAAAGCTTGTCCGAAATAGCACCGCTGGAAAACTGACAAGAGAATCCGCTGAACAGAAGATAATAAAAGCTCTGCTGTTTTCTTTCTTATAAGCCCAGATGTGCTTGTTAAGTGGAAGTCCCAGTGACTCGGAAGTTAGGGTGAGGTTTTGTCATTTTCTTAGGCAAGAATGGGCTTACAAATGAACTTAACAAAGTCAGTTGGTGACGACCTTCACTTAGGCTCAACCTTGTTTAAAGCAACTAATATTTACAAAGCTCCATTTATTGATCCAAGTATTTTTTAAAAATTAATTATTTTTAATTGGAGGATAACTACTTTACAATATTGTGGTGGTTTTTGCCATGCATTCACATGAAGCAGCCACATGTCAGCCATAGGTGACATGTGTCACCAAGTCCTGAGCCTCCCTGGCACTTCCCTCCCCACCCCGTCCCTCTGTGTTGTCCCAGATCACTGTGTATGAGTGCCTTGCTTCGTGCATTGAACTTGCACTGGTCATCTGTTTTACATACGGTAATATACATGTTTAAATGCTATTGTCTCATATCATTCTACCCTTGCCTTCTGCAACATAGTCCAAAAGTCTGTCTTTATATCTGTGTCTCTTTTGCTGCCTTGCATATAGGATTTTAGTTACCATCTTTCTAAATTCCATATATATGTGTTAATATACTGTATTGGTGTTTCTCTTTATGACTTACTTCACTCTATATAATAGACTCCAGTTTCATCCACCTCATTGGAAGTGACTCAAATGTGTTCCTTTTTATAGCTGAGTAATATTCCATTGTGTATATGCACCACAAATTTCTTATCCATTCATCTGCCGATGGACATCTAGGTTGCTTCCATGTCCTAGATATTGTAAACAGTGCTTCAGTGAACACTGGTTTACATGTGTCTCTTTCAATTCTGGCTTCCTCAGTGTGTATGCCCAGCAGTGGGATTGCTGGGTCGTGTGGCCGTTTTATTTCCAGGTTTTAAGGAATTTCCACACTGTTCTCCATAGTGGCTGTACCAGTTTACACTCCCACCAACAGCGTAAGAGGGTTCCCTTTTCTCCATACCCTCTCTGGCATTTATTGTTTGTAGACTTTATGATGACAGCCATTCTGACTAGCATGAGATGACACCTCATTGTGGGTTTCATTTGCATTTCTATGATAATGAATGATGTTGAGCATCTTTTCATCTGTTTATTAGCCATCTGTATGTCTACTCTGGAGAAATGTATGTTTATTTTTTTCACTCACTTTTTGATTAGTTTGTTTTTCTGGTATTTAGCTGCATGAGCTGCTTGTATATTTTGGAGAGTAATTCTTCATCTCTTGTTTTCTTTTCTATTATTTTTTCTCATTCTGAAGGCTGTCTTTTCACCTTGCATACAGTTTCCTTCGTTGTGCAAAAGCTTTTACGTTTAATTAGGTCCCACTTATTTATTTTTGTTTTTATTTCCATTGCTCTGGGAGGTGGGTCATAGAGGATCTTGCTATGATTTATGTCAGAGAGTGTTTTGCCTTTGTTTTTCTCTAAGAGTTTTATAGTTTCTGATCTTACCTTTAGATCTTTAATCTACTTTGAGTTTATTTTCGTGTATGGTGTTAGAAAGTCTCCTAGTTTCATTCTTTTACATATGGTTAACCAGTTTTCCCAGCACCACTTGTTAAAGAGATTTTCTTTTCTCCATTGTATATTTTTGCCTCCTTTGTCAAAGATAAGGCATCCCTCAGTGCAGTTTTGTAGTATAATCTGAAGTCAGGAAGGTTAACTTTGAGGTTTTTCTGTTCTTCTTTTTCTAGCTGCTTTAGGTGTAACCTTTGCTTGTTTATTTGAGATTTCTCTTGTTTCTTGAAGTAGGCTTGTATTGCTATGAACCTTCCTCTTAGCACTGATTTTACTGAATCCCATACGTTTTGGGTTGTTGTGCTTTCATTTCTTTTTTTTTTGCTTCTATGCATATTTTGATTTCATTTTTGATACCTCTTGTGATCTATTGTTTACTCAGAAGCATATTGTTTAGTTTCCATTTGTTAGTGTTTCTCATAGTTTTTTTTTTTTTTAAACTGTAGTTGACATCTAATCTTAATGCATTGTGATCAGAAAAGATCCTTGACTTTATTTCAGTTTTTAAAAATTTGCCAAGGCTAGATTTTTGGCCCATGATGGGATCTATCTATCCATTCTCTATGGAGAATGTTCTGTGTCCACTGGAGAAAAAGGTGAAATCCCTTGTTTTTGGGTGAAATGCCAGTAGATATCAATTAGGTCTAGCTGGTCTGGTGTATCATTTAAAGCTTGTGTTTCCTTTCTAATTTTCTGCTTTGTTGATCTATACACAGGTGTGAGTGAGGTATTAAATTCCCCCACTATTATTGTGTTACTATTAATTTCACCTTTCATACTTGTTAGCATTTACCTTACATATTGCGGTGCTCCTATGTTGGGTGCATATATATTTATAATTGTTATATCTTCTTATTGGATTGATCCCTTGATCATTATGTAATGTCCTTCTTTGTCTTTATTTCAAAGTCTATTTTATCTGATATGAGTATTGCTACTCCTGCTTTCTTTTGGTCTCTATTTGCATGAAATATTTTTTCTAGCCCCTCTGACTCTCAGTCTTTACGTGTCCTTAGGTTTGAGGTGGGTCTCATTTAGACAGCATATATAGGGGTATTGTTTTTGTATCCATTTGGCCAATTTTGTCTTTTGGCCAGTTTTGTCCCATGTACATTTAAGGTAATTATTGATAAGTATGATCCTGTTACATTTACTTTGTTGTTTTGGGTTCATCTTTATAAACCTTTTCTGTGTTTCCTGTGTAGAGAAGATCCTTTAGCGTTGTTGAAGAGCTGGTTTGGTGGTGCTGACTTCTCTTCACATTTTGCTTATTTGTAAAGCTTTTGACTTCTCCTTCATATGTGAATGAGATCCTTGCTGGGTAGAGAAATCTTGGTCATAGGTTTTTCTCTTTCATCACTTTTAAGTATATCCTGCCATTCTTTTCTGGCCTGAAGAGTTTCTATTGAAAGATCAGCTGTTATCTTTATGGGGATCCCCTTGTGTGTTATTTGTTGCTTTTCCTTTGCTGCTTTTAATATTTGCTCTTTGTGTTTAATTTTTGTTAGTAGGATTAATATGTGTCTTGAGGGTGTTTCACCTTGGATTTATCCTGTTTGGGACTCTCTGGGTTTCTTAGACTTGGGTGGCTATATCCTTCCCCATTAAGGAAGTTGTTAACTATTATCTGCTCAAGTATTTTTATTATGCCCCTTCTTTTTGTCTTATTCTTCTGAGACACCAATGAATGTTGAGGTATTTAATATTTGAATGTTGGGATATTTAACATTGTTTCAGAGGTCTCTGAGGTTGTCCTCATTTTTTTTTTCTCTTTTCCTCACCGCTTCACTTATTTCAACCATTCTGTTTTCCACCTCACATATTCTCTTCTGCCTCAGTTATTCTACTGTTGGTTCCCTCCAGAGTGTTTTTAATCTCAGTTACTGCATTGTTCACTATTGATTGACTCTGTTTCTTCTAGATCCTTGTTAAACATTTCTTGCATCTTCTCAATTCTTGTCTCTAGTGTATTTGTCTGTAACTCCATTTTGTTTTCAAGATTTTGGATCATCTTTGCTATCATTATTCTGAATTCTTGTTCAGGTAGACTCCCTATCTCTTCCTCTATTGTTGGTTTGGTGGGTTATTATCATGTTCCTTTAACTTCTGAATATTTCTTGGCTTTTCATTTTGTTTAGCTTGTTGTATTTGGGTGTCCTTTCTGCAAGCTGGAAGGTCATGGTTCCTCTTAGCTGTGGAGTCTGCTCCCTGGGGATAGGGTTGGACCAGTGGCTTATCAAGGTTTCCTGGTTGGGGGAGCTTATGTCTGTGTTCTGGTGGTTGGAGCTTGATCTCTTCTCTCTGGAGTGCAATGAAGTGTTCAGTTGTGAGTTTTGGGGTGTCTCTGGGTTTGGTACGGCTTTGGGCAGTCTGTCTTTTAATGTTCAGTGTTGTGTTTCTGTTTTGCTGGAGAATTAGTGTGGTAAGTCTTGCACTGGAACTTGTTGGCTCTTGGCTGTAGCTTGGTTTCAGTGTAGGTATAGAGACTTTTGGGTGGGCTTTTGTCTATTAATGTTCCCTGGAGTCAGGAGTTCTGTGATGTTCTAAAGTTCTGGAGTTGAGCCGCCTGCCTCTGGGTTTTGGTCCTCCTCTTACAGTAGTCTCAAGACTCCTTTCAAAGTGATTCAACTGCCTTTCTGGGGGCCTGATGTCCCCTGCCAGCATTCAGAAGTTGTTATGTGGAAGCTGCTCAACATTCAAATGATCTTTTGATGAATTTGTAGGGGAGAAAGTGGTCTCCCATTCATCTGTCATCTTGAGATTGCTCCCCATTTATTGGTCAAAGTCTTAAGGTGCTTTATCCCAGTGGTTTTATAGCTCAGCATGTCCATTTAATCCACAAAGTCAGCCAAATAAGGGATGTTTGAATTTGTCATTCTATCTTCAGTATTCTGTGACCTCGTTACCTGTGTTCCTGATATGTCTAAATGCTTATATTATCTCTACTACTGCATATATCAACTTGTAGAATGGGAAATTTTATTCTGATTTTCATCTGAAAGGAAGTCCTCATATAAACACATGAGAAAGAGAAGCTGATGGAATTTTCTTGTTTTTGCTGCCACTGCCACATGCTTCTCTACTCTGGTGGGTCAGCCTGTGAATTCTGTCTGCCCAAGGCTTTGCCTCTGTGTTGTCCTTGCTAAATCGTTTGACTCTTTGCAGACCCATGGCCTGTAGTCCACAAGGCTCCTCTGTTCAAGTGATTCTCCAGGCAAGAATACTGGAATGCTTTGCCATGCCCTTCTCCAGGGGATCTTCCTGACCCAGGGATCCAGCCTGTGTCTCGTGCATTGGCAGCTAGATTCTTTACCACTGAGCCACCAGGGAAGCCTCTGTGCTGTCCTGGGTATAGAATAAAGAGATTTTGCCTCAGAGAATAAGTATATCAAAAGATTACTGCTGGACTCACAAAAGTACAAAACAAACTTATGGTTACCAAAAGGCAAAAGGGGTGGGGTGAGGGAGGGGGTTTAAATTAGGGGTTTGGATTAGCAGATCAGAACTACTATAGGTAAATTAGATAAACAACAAGGACCTAGCACAAAGCACAGGAAATTATATTTGATAGCTCCAATAAACTATAATAAAGTGAAAGTAAAGTTGGTCAGTCATGTCTGACTCTTTGCGACCCCATAGGCTGTAGCCTGCCAGGTTCCTCCATCCATGGGATTTTCCAGGCAAGAATACTGGAGTGGGTTGCCGCTTTTTAAAAGTAAGCTTTTTAATATGCTCTCTAGGTTGGTCATAGCTTTTCTTCCAAGGAGCAAAAGGATATTGTAAACAAAGGATGTTGTGGCCATCAAGCTCTCAGCCTCTTAGCACCACTTACTGTGTGCTCTGAGAGGGTTGAAGATGGAGAACAGCAGGACACTGACACCAGAGATTTGAGGCACAGATAAAGGAATGGTTTCAGTGAGCCCAGAGCCTTGCATCTTTCCGAACCAAGAGAAGTGCTAAGTCCTTAACCTGAGATGTTTGTTTTTCCTTTCATTAGCATTCATCTTTTTATTTATTTATTTTTTGTTATCAAAGGATAGATGGTTTACAATGTTTTTACTTTCAGATAGGACTTCCCTGGTGGCTCAGACAGTAAAATGTATGCCTACAGTGCAGGAGACCTGGGTTCAGTCCTTGGATCAAGAAGATCTCCTGGAGAAGGAAATGGCAACCCACTCCAGTATTCTTGCCTGGAAAACCCCATGGATGGAGGAACCTGGCAGGCTACAGCCTATGGGGTCGCAAAGAGTCAGACATGACTGACCAACTTTACTTTCACTTTATTATAGTTTATTGGAGCTATCAAATATAATTTCCTGTGCTTTGTGCTAGGTCCTTGTTGTTTATCTAATTTACCTATAGTAGTTCTGATCTGCTAATCCAAACCCCTAATTTAAACCCCCTCCCTCACCCCACCCCTTTTGCCTTTTGGTAACCATAAGTTTGTTTTGTACTTTTGTGAGTCCAGCAGTAATCTTCTGATGTTCAACTTTCTGTTATTTTGTAGCGGTTCTTTGGCAAAAAAATCTCCTATTTATCCTGGCTCCTCTCTTACCTTTGCAGAGCATCCTCTCAGAGATGTCAGAGAGCCTGTCTCCCAGGCTTATGTCCTCAGTATTTCTCACTCATACACTCACACAGCACGCTCAGTTTTTAGGTTGTGCATTCTTTTCAGTCAACAGTTTCTATTAATATGGACTTTTAGGTTATACCTAAAGGCAAAACCCAACTGTTATTGAGAGCTTACAGGTTCCAGAACTTAAATATTATAGATGACTTACTCCTGTATCAATGCTGAGAAAGTGAAGTGTTGGTTGCCAGCTGTCTCTGACTCTTCAGCCCTCCAGGCTCCTCTGTCCATAGGATTCTCTAGGCAAGAATACTGGAGTAGATTGTCATTCCTTTCCCCAGGGGATCTTGCTGACATAGGGACTGAACTCAGGTCTCCTGCACTGCAGTCAGATTCTTTACCATCTGTGCAACTGGGAAAGCCCCCTGAGAAGTAGATGCTTTTGTACAAGTCAGGAAACAGACTTGGGTGAAGTGACTTGCCTGAATCGAAAACTCTGAATGCTAAGCTCTTGACCCCGTGGTTTCAATGCTGGCTGCACAGGAGAGCCACCTGTCCTGCATTAGGAACTTTCAATTGTCTGGGTGAACATCTGGAAATTAACAGAAGATGCCAGGGTGCAGCCAAGGTTAGCAGACATGTTAATCAACACCTGTGTGTCTCTCAGGTGTAGTGACAGAGCAGCAGGGAAATGCTCTAGTCTGCTCTTCTGCCTCATCCTCTCAACAATTATGAAGAGAGCTATACTGGGGCTTCTGCCTGAGTGGGCTAAGCCTTAGAAAAGCTTGTCCGAAATAGCACCGCTGGAAAACTGACAAGAGAATCCGCTGAACAGAAGATAATAAAAGCTCTGCTGTTTTCTTTCTTATAAGCCCAGATGTGCTTGTTAAGTGGAAGTCCCAGTGACTCGGAAGTTAGGGTGAGGTTTTGTCATTTTCTTAGGCAAGAATGGGCTTACAAATGAACTTAACAAAGTCAGTTGGTGACGACCTTCACTTAGGCTCAACCTTGTTTAAAGCAACTAATATTTACAAAGCTCCATTTATTGATCCAAGTATTTTTTAAAAATTAATTATTTTTAATTGGAGGATAACTACTTTACAATATTGTGGTGGTTTTTGCCATGCATTCACATGAAGCAGCCACATGTCAGCCATAGGTGACATGTGTCACCAAGTCCTGAGCCTCCCTGGCACTTCCCTCCCCACCCCGTCCCTCTGTGTTGTCCCAGATCACTGTGTATGAGTGCCTTGCTTCGTGCATTGAACTTGCACTGGTCATCTGTTTTACATACGGTAATATACATGTTTAAATGCTATTGTCTCATATCATTCTACCCTTGCCTTCTGCAACATAGTCCAAAAGTCTGTCTTTATATCTGTGTCTCTTTTGCTGCCTTGCATATAGGATTTTAGTTACCATCTTTCTAAATTCCATATATATGTGTTAATATACTGTATTGGTGTTTCTCTTTATGACTTACTTCACTCTATATAATAGACTCCAGTTTCATCCACCTCATTGGAAGTGACTCAAATGTGTTCCTTTTTATAGCTGAGTAATATTCCATTGTGTATATGCACCACAAATTTCTTATCCATTCATCTGCCGATGGACATCTAGGTTGCTTCCATGTCCTAGATATTGTAAACAGTGCTTCAGTGAACACTGGTTTACATGTGTCTCTTTCAATTCTGGCTTCCTCAGTGTGTATGCCCAGCAGTGGGATTGCTGGGTCGTGTGGCCGTTTTATTTCCAGGTTTTAAGGAATTTCCACACTGTTCTCCATAGTGGCTGTACCAGTTTACACTCCCACCAACAGCGTAAGAGGGTTCCCTTTTCTCCATACCCTCTCTGGCATTTATTGTTTGTAGACTTTATGATGACAGCCATTCTGACTAGCATGAGATGACACCTCATTGTGGGTTTCATTTGCATTTCTATGATAATGAATGATGTTGAGCATCTTTTCATCTGTTTATTAGCCATCTGTATGTCTACTCTGGAGAAATGTATGTTTATTTTTTTCACTCACTTTTTGATTAGTTTGTTTTTCTGGTATTTAGCTGCATGAGCTGCTTGTATATTTTGGAGAGTAATTCTTCATCTCTTGTTTTCTTTTCTATTATTTTTTCTCATTCTGAAGGCTGTCTTTTCACCTTGCATACAGTTTCCTTCGTTGTGCAAAAGCTTTTACGTTTAATTAGGTCCCACTTATTTATTTTTGTTTTTATTTCCATTGCTCTGGGAGGTGGGTCATAGAGGATCTTGCTATGATTTATGTCAGAGAGTGTTTTGCCTTTGTTTTTCTCTAAGAGTTTTATAGTTTCTGATCTTACCTTTAGATCTTTAATCTACTTTGAGTTTATTTTCGTGTATGGTGTTAGAAAGTCTCCTAGTTTCATTCTTTTACATATGGTTAACCAGTTTTCCCAGCACCACTTGTTAAAGAGATTTTCTTTTCTCCATTGTATATTTTTGCCTCCTTTGTCAAAGATAAGGCATCCCTCAGTGCAGTTTTGTAGTATAATCTGAAGTCAGGAAGGTTAACTTTGAGGTTTTTCTGTTCTTCTTTTTCTAGCTGCTTTAGGTGTAACCTTTGCTTGTTTATTTGAGATTTCTCTTGTTTCTTGAAGTAGGCTTGTATTGCTATGAACCTTCCTCTTAGCACTGATTTTACTGAATCCCATACGTTTTGGGTTGTTGTGCTTTCATTTCTTTTTTTTTTGCTTCTATGCATATTTTGATTTCATTTTTGATACCTCTTGTGATCTATTGTTTACTCAGAAGCATATTGTTTAGTTTCCATTTGTTAGTGTTTCTCATAGTTTTTTTTTTTTTTAAACTGTAGTTGACATCTAATCTTAATGCATTGTGATCAGAAAAGATCCTTGACTTTATTTCAGTTTTTAAAAATTTGCCAAGGCTAGATTTTTGGCCCATGATGGGATCTATCTATCCATTCTCTATGGAGAATGTTCTGTGTCCACTGGAGAAAAAGGTGAAATCCCTTGTTTTTGGGTGAAATGCCAGTAGATATCAATTAGGTCTAGCTGGTCTGGTGTATCATTTAAAGCTTGTGTTTCCTTTCTAATTTTCTGCTTTGTTGATCTATACACAGGTGTGAGTGAGGTATTAAATTCCCCCACTATTATTGTGTTACTATTAATTTCACCTTTCATACTTGTTAGCATTTACCTTACATATTGCGGTGCTCCTATGTTGGGTGCATATATATTTATAATTGTTATATCTTCTTATTGGATTGATCCCTTGATCATTATGTAATGTCCTTCTTTGTCTTTATTTCAAAGTCTATTTTATCTGATATGAGTATTGCTACTCCTGCTTTCTTTTGGTCTCTATTTGCATGAAATATTTTTTCTAGCCCCTCTGACTCTCAGTCTTTACGTGTCCTTAGGTTTGAGGTGGGTCTCATTTAGACAGCATATATAGGGGTATTGTTTTTGTATCCATTTGGCCAATTTTGTCTTTTGGCCAGTTTTGTCCCATGTACATTTAAGGTAATTATTGATAAGTATGATCCTGTTACATTTACTTTGTTGTTTTGGGTTCATCTTTATAAACCTTTTCTGTGTTTCCTGTGTAGAGAAGATCCTTTAGCGTTGTTGAAGAGCTGGTTTGGTGGTGCTGACTTCTCTTCACATTTTGCTTATTTGTAAAGCTTTTGACTTCTCCTTCATATGTGAATGAGATCCTTGCTGGGTAGAGAAATCTTGGTCATAGGTTTTTCTCTTTCATCACTTTTAAGTATATCCTGCCATTCTTTTCTGGCCTGAAGAGTTTCTATTGAAAGATCAGCTGTTATCTTTATGGGGATCCCCTTGTGTGTTATTTGTTGCTTTTCCTTTGCTGCTTTTAATATTTGCTCTTTGTGTTTAATTTTTGTTAGTAGGATTAATATGTGTCTTGAGGGTGTTTCACCTTGGATTTATCCTGTTTGGGACTCTCTGGGTTTCTTAGACTTGGGTGGCTATATCCTTCCCCATTAAGGAAGTTGTTAACTATTATCTGCTCAAGTATTTTTATTATGCCCCTTCTTTTTGTCTTATTCTTCTGAGACACCAATGAATGTTGAGGTATTTAATATTTGAATGTTGGGATATTTAACATTGTTTCAGAGGTCTCTGAGGTTGTCCTCATTTTTTTTTTCTCTTTTCCTCACCGCTTCACTTATTTCAACCATTCTGTTTTCCACCTCACATATTCTCTTCTGCCTCAGTTATTCTACTGTTGGTTCCCTCCAGAGTGTTTTTAATCTCAGTTACTGCATTGTTCACTATTGATTGACTCTGTTTCTTCTAGATCCTTGTTAAACATTTCTTGCATCTTCTCAATTCTTGTCTCTAGTGTATTTGTCTGTAACTCCATTTTGTTTTCAAGATTTTGGATCATCTTTGCTATCATTATTCTGAATTCTTGTTCAGGTAGACTCCCTATCTCTTCCTCTATTGTTGGTTTGGTGGGTTATTATCATGTTCCTTTAACTTCTGAATATTTCTTGGCTTTTCATTTTGTTTAGCTTGTTGTATTTGGGTGTCCTTTCTGCAAGCTGGAAGGTCATGGTTCCTCTTAGCTGTGGAGTCTGCTCCCTGGGGATAGGGTTGGACCAGTGGCTTATCAAGGTTTCCTGGTTGGGGGAGCTTATGTCTGTGTTCTGGTGGTTGGAGCTTGATCTCTTCTCTCTGGAGTGCAATGAAGTGTTCAGTTGTGAGTTTTGGGGTGTCTCTGGGTTTGGTACGGCTTTGGGCAGTCTGTCTTTTAATGTTCAGTGTTGTGTTTCTGTTTTGCTGGAGAATTAGTGTGGTAAGTCTTGCACTGGAACTTGTTGGCTCTTGGCTGTAGCTTGGTTTCAGTGTAGGTATAGAGACTTTTGGGTGGGCTTTTGTCTATTAATGTTCCCTGGAGTCAGGAGTTCTGTGATGTTCTAAAGTTCTGGAGTTGAGCCGCCTGCCTCTGGGTTTTGGTCCTCCTCTTACAGTAGTCTCAAGACTCCTTTCAAAGTGATTCAACTGCCTTTCTGGGGGCCTGATGTCCCCTGCCAGCATTCAGAAGTTGTTATGTGGAAGCTGCTCAACATTCAAATGATCTTTTGATGAATTTGTAGGGGAGAAAGTGGTCTCCCATTCATCTGTCATCTTGAGATTGCTCCCCATTTATTGGTCAAAGTCTTAAGGTGCTTTATCCCAGTGGTTTTATAGCTCAGCATGTCCATTTAATCCACAAAGTCAGCCAAATAAGGGATGTTTGAATTTGTCATTCTATCTTCAGTATTCTGTGACCTCGTTACCTGTGTTCCTGATATGTCTAAATGCTTATATTATCTCTACTACTGCATATATCAACTTGTAGAATGGGAAATTTTATTCTGATTTTCATCTGAAAGGAAGTCCTCATATAAACACATGAGAAAGAGAAGCTGATGGAATTTTCTTGTTTTTGCTGCCACTGCCACATGCTTCTCTACTCTGGTGGGTCAGCCTGTGAATTCTGTCTGCCCAAGGCTTTGCCTCTGTGTTGTCCTTGCTAAATCGTTTGACTCTTTGCAGACCCATGGCCTGTAGTCCACAAGGCTCCTCTGTTCAAGTGATTCTCCAGGCAAGAATACTGGAATGCTTTGCCATGCCCTTCTCCAGGGGATCTTCCTGACCCAGGGATCCAGCCTGTGTCTCGTGCATTGGCAGCTAGATTCTTTACCACTGAGCCACCAGGGAAGCCTCTGTGCTGTCCTGGGTATAGAATAAAGAGATTTTGCCTCAGAGAATAAGTATGTCTTTTCCCCCTTGGTCTCTTTTATCAGGCGCCTAGATTCTCACCTGGGTTCTAATGCCAGTTTCCCTAATGGTAGAACCCCATGCCCTGGATTATGCTTCCTACTCCTCTAGGTCTTGGTGGTATGTTCCAGGGTTCTTGGCTTTCCCTAATCAATAGAAATTGATCAGAGGCAAGACTAGAGATTCAGACATGGCTTTATTGGAGCTCCTGCTACAGCATAGGGGAGCCAAAACAAGTAACAGGTTACCTTGCTCACTCCTGGACTGGAAAGGGAGGTAAACTGCTGTCTATCGGGTGAGGATAGGGTGTGTCTAGGGCTGTGGAGTGGCTTAAGTGTTTTGCCCGCCCCTTTGTGATCTTGTGTGCAGGTGGCATGCACAGTCCCCTGCTTTTGCACCTACCTTCCAGACAGCTTTTTGGAAGTGGCAGTTGGGCTTTTTGCGTTGTGTTGTCTGTATTTTGCCCCAACTGTGCATGCATGCAGTTATTATCAGTGCCTTTAGTTTCTTTGTATTTTGTTGCTGGAGGAGAAGTTTGTCTAGCTGTAAGCACTGTGGTGAAGGGTCCCAGGTCCCAGCCTTTCTTAACAGAAGAAGCCTGAGGTTAACTGAAAACTCACTATCCTTCTTGCTTTCCTGCTTGGGAGTCCTTTCAGCCTCTGGATGTCTGTAAGGGTTCTCCCCATCCGTTCCTGACTTTTTAAACTAGAGTGCTGGTCCTTGTGTCTTCTGGATTCCACTGCCCTCATGGATTTCTATCATTCATGTCTTTCTCTGTTTTATCTGATATCCCATCCAGACCCTTAATGTTTTTAAGAACTCCCTTCCCTGCTACTAGCACCCACCTATTAACTAGATTCAAAGTCCTGTGTCTTGGCCACATAAGGCCATTCCATTAAGGAATTAAGTCTTCTGGTCACTGTCATCTTTGGCATTACTGTTGATCAAGTTTTCAAGGCTGGCATGATGTATGTGTATATCATAAACTGAGCCATAATCTCTGGCCTCTTCCTGCATAATAAAAATGTTAATGGAAAAATGTTGCCTGCACATCAGCAAGAAAAGGAAGTTGCAGCTATCAAGCTGCCACATTCTAGCCACCCCAATGGTGAGCCTTGAGGGCACTTAGGGTAAGACAGCACAAGATATTTTCCCCAGGTAACTGAGCTGCAGATCAGAAGAATGATTTCAGGGAATGATTGATTTCAGAATGATTTCTGTGTATCTTCCCATACACAGAAAAGCACTACATTCTTTAACTTGAGACACCTAATTTCCTTAATTAACAGTAATTTTTTGATGTCCCAACTACCTGGTCTTTGTTGCAAAACCCCATATATATCCTGGCTCCTCCCTTATCACTTCGGACCACCCCTTAGAGCCATCTGAGATACTGTGTCTTATGCTTAAGATCTCAGTTTTGTCTGCTACGTAAGACATGACTCTCAACTTTTAGGTTGTGCATTTTTTTTCCATCGAGATAAAGGAAGTACTCAGATTTCTAACAGCAAGGTTATTGTGAGTTTTTACATTGCTGCTGCTGCTGCTAAGTCGCTTCAGTTATGTACAACCCTGTGTGACCCCGTAGACGGCAGCCCAGCAAGGTCCCCTGCCCCTGAGATTCTCCAGACAAGAATACTGGAGTGGGTTGCCATTTCCTTCTCCAATGGATGAAAGTGAAAAGTGTAAGTGAAATCACTCAGACTTTCTCAATTATTCTGATGCAATTTATTTTTCATTGCATTTCTTAGTTCAAAAAATAGATCAAAATCAAAAGTAAAAAGAATTTAAAAGTAAAATAATATGACACAAAAGATATATTAAAGCTTTAGGCAAAGCAATTTTAATGAACAGTGACTTTTAAAAGCCTAATTTAACTTCTTCACTAGTATTTGACAGAACTTCCCTGTGATCATTGTTTTTAGAGGCTAAGTCACAGGTGAAGTGTAATAAAAAAAAATATTCAGGTGCCTGTTTAGTAATTCATACACAAGTACATAAATATCATAAATAAAGTGCAGGATATTCTGTGTGGTTCCCTACTTCTTAAAATGGGAATGTAGCCCAAATGTCTGTAACCCCTTTCCTTTCCAGATTATTCCTTGGGGAAACATGAGAAAATGAGATGACTTTTTTTTTTTTTTAATGGAAAGTATTGTGAAAAACAAAGTGAGATAATATAAATGGACCGTTCTTACTGCCCAGACTTTCTTTAGTCATGGGACTTGTTTTAGTGTCCTGCTTTTCAGCACATTTTGTGTTTACAGTTTTGGGGGATTTGAAGGGTCTAGATAAATAATAGATTAGTATTTTCTATCATGTTGTTCTCTTTTTCCTCCCTCTTTTATTCTGGGAAATCTCATTTTAAAAATGTTTGTTTTTATTGTTTTCATTTTGGCTAAGAGGAATGATAATTATAATCTGATTTTTGAGTTGAAGTTTTAGAGATCCAATATTTTAATAAATTTCTTTGCAAATGTTAATTACATTTTTTAATGGTTAATATTTTTGCATGCTTGTTTCTGTGCTCCTTTCTCCCCCACCTCTCTGGGCCAGTTATTTCTTTGGTTGGCATATAATATGGGGGGCTTCAAGTTACCCAGGCTGTGACAAAACTTGAGACAGACTTCCTCCTGCCTCTGGTTCCCAACCTTTCTCTTCTTAGAGGTTTAAGAATTTAGTTATTATAATTTCTATCTCTGCCCCTTGGAGATGCAAATCACTCTAAAGCCTCCTGTAGATATTATAACCTGGGAGTGTCCTTCTCAAGGACCTTGGGGCTATCTTCTGAAATGCGATCATCAAGGAAGACAGCTCCCATCTCCTGGTAAGTGAGGTTGGGCAGGGATCTAGCTTTCCTGGGCACCAAGCTCCAACTTGTGAAGCTGTGTCCTGTCTTGAAACAGGATAGCTTACTCCTTTGACAAGTCCAGTCTTCAAAAGCAGGTGGCTGGTGATCCTTCTGCCTCTTGAAAACTCTCTTGTCCTTCACCTTAGTGGAGTTCAGTATGAGTATGGTTTCTCTTGTTGTAGCCATGAGTTTTGGGAAAGAAACTCACTCAGAAGGACAGTGCAGACAGTAGAGTGCAGTTTATTACACCGGCAGGCCCAAGGCAGAGTCTCCTCTTAGCCAAGGACCCTGACCAGTTCTTGTGAAAACCTTATATACCCTAAGTGTACATGCCCAAACTCACCTCCCCAAATTCCTTGAAACTAGTCTGGACAAGGTAAAAGAGAGATATGATCAGAGTTAACCCATGATTCTTGTGTCACAAGCCTAGATAGTTAAACAGTGGACATTTATCAATAGGCCTGTGGTCATACCCCGATAAGCATAATGGGAATTATGACTTTGTTCTGTTACAGAGATAATTAGCATATTCTTTTAGGTGAAGGAGAGTCTAGGTACAAGTCCTGAGGCTCCTTCATGAGGGGCG
>SJYG01000878.1:229591-251884 GCA_006410535.1 Litocranius walleri | reverse complement strand
AATTTTATTCTGATTTTCATCTGAAAGGAAGTCCTCATATAAACACATGAGAAAGAGAAGCTGATGGAATTTTCTTGTTTTTGCTGCCACTGCCACATGCTTCTCTACTCTGGTGGGTCAGCCTGTGAATTCTGTCTGCCCAAGGCTTTGCCTCTGTGTTGTCCTTGCTAAATCGTTTGACTCTTTGCAGACCCATGGCCTGTAGTCCACAAGGCTCCTCTGTTCAAGTGATTCTCCAGGCAAGAATACTGGAATGCTTTGCCATGCCCTTCTCCAGGGGATCTTCCTGACCCAGGGATCCAGCCTGTGTCTCGTGCATTGGCAGCTAGATTCTTTACCACTGAGCCACCAGGGAAGCCTCTGTGCTGTCCTGGGTATAGAATAAAGAGATTTTGCCTCAGAGAATAAGTATGTCTTTTCCCCCTTGGTCTCTTTTATCAGGCGCCTAGATTCTCACCTGGGTTCTAATGCCAGTTTCCCTAATGGTAGAACCCCATGCCCTGGATTATGCTTCCTACTCCTCTAGGTCTTGGTGGTATGTTCCAGGGTTCTTGGCTTTCCCTAATCAATAGAAATTGATCAGAGGCAAGACTAGAGATTCAGACATGGCTTTATTGGAGCTCCTGCTACAGCATAGGGGAGCCAAAACAAGTAACAGGTTACCTTGCTCACTCCTGGACTGGAAAGGGAGGTAAACTGCTGTCTATCGGGTGAGGATAGGGTGTGTCTAGGGCTGTGGAGTGGCTTAAGTGTTTTGCCCGCCCCTTTGTGATCTTGTGTGCAGGTGGCATGCACAGTCCCCTGCTTTTGCACCTACCTTCCAGACAGCTTTTTGGAAGTGGCAGTTGGGCTTTTTGCGTTGTGTTGTCTGTATTTTGCCCCAACTGTGCATGCATGCAGTTATTATCAGTGCCTTTAGTTTCTTTGTATTTTGTTGCTGGAGGAGAAGTTTGTCTAGCTGTAAGCACTGTGGTGAAGGGTCCCAGGTCCCAGCCTTTCTTAACAGAAGAAGCCTGAGGTTAACTGAAAACTCACTATCCTTCTTGCTTTCCTGCTTGGGAGTCCTTTCAGCCTCTGGATGTCTGTAAGGGTTCTCCCCATCCGTTCCTGACTTTTTAAACTAGAGTGCTGGTCCTTGTGTCTTCTGGATTCCACTGCCCTCATGGATTTCTATCATTCATGTCTTTCTCTGTTTTATCTGATATCCCATCCAGACCCTTAATGTTTTTAAGAACTCCCTTCCCTGCTACTAGCACCCACCTATTAACTAGATTCAAAGTCCTGTGTCTTGGCCACATAAGGCCATTCCATTAAGGAATTAAGTCTTCTGGTCACTGTCATCTTTGGCATTACTGTTGATCAAGTTTTCAAGGCTGGCATGATGTATGTGTATATCATAAACTGAGCCATAATCTCTGGCCTCTTCCTGCATAATAAAAATGTTAATGGAAAAATGTTGCCTGCACATCAGCAAGAAAAGGAAGTTGCAGCTATCAAGCTGCCACATTCTAGCCACCCCAATGGTGAGCCTTGAGGGCACTTAGGGTAAGACAGCACAAGATATTTTCCCCAGGTAACTGAGCTGCAGATCAGAAGAATGATTTCAGGGAATGATTGATTTCAGAATGATTTCTGTGTATCTTCCCATACACAGAAAAGCACTACATTCTTTAACTTGAGACACCTAATTTCCTTAATTAACAGTAATTTTTTGATGTCCCAACTACCTGGTCTTTGTTGCAAAACCCCATATATATCCTGGCTCCTCCCTTATCACTTCGGACCACCCCTTAGAGCCATCTGAGATACTGTGTCTTATGCTTAAGATCTCAGTTTTGTCTGCTACGTAAGACATGACTCTCAACTTTTAGGTTGTGCATTTTTTTTCCATCGAGATAAAGGAAGTACTCAGATTTCTAACAGCAAGGTTATTGTGAGTTTTTACATTGCTGCTGCTGCTGCTAAGTCGCTTCAGTTATGTACAACCCTGTGTGACCCCGTAGACGGCAGCCCAGCAAGGTCCCCTGCCCCTGAGATTCTCCAGACAAGAATACTGGAGTGGGTTGCCATTTCCTTCTCCAATGGATGAAAGTGAAAAGTGTAAGTGAAATCACTCAGACTTTCTCAATTATTCTGATGCAATTTATTTTTCATTGCATTTCTTAGTTCAAAAAATAGATCAAAATCAAAAGTAAAAAGAATTTAAAAGTAAAATAATATGACACAAAAGATATATTAAAGCTTTAGGCAAAGCAATTTTAATGAACAGTGACTTTTAAAAGCCTAATTTAACTTCTTCACTAGTATTTGACAGAACTTCCCTGTGATCATTGTTTTTAGAGGCTAAGTCACAGGTGAAGTGTAATAAAAAAAAATATTCAGGTGCCTGTTTAGTAATTCATACACAAGTACATAAATATCATAAATAAAGTGCAGGATATTCTGTGTGGTTCCCTACTTCTTAAAATGGGAATGTAGCCCAAATGTCTGTAACCCCTTTCCTTTCCAGATTATTCCTTGGGGAAACATGAGAAAATGAGATGACTTTTTTTTTTTTTTAATGGAAAGTATTGTGAAAAACAAAGTGAGATAATATAAATGGACCGTTCTTACTGCCCAGACTTTCTTTAGTCATGGGACTTGTTTTAGTGTCCTGCTTTTCAGCACATTTTGTGTTTACAGTTTTGGGGGATTTGAAGGGTCTAGATAAATAATAGATTAGTATTTTCTATCATGTTGTTCTCTTTTTCCTCCCTCTTTTATTCTGGGAAATCTCATTTTAAAAATGTTTGTTTTTATTGTTTTCATTTTGGCTAAGAGGAATGATAATTATAATCTGATTTTTGAGTTGAAGTTTTAGAGATCCAATATTTTAATAAATTTCTTTGCAAATGTTAATTACATTTTTTAATGGTTAATATTTTTGCATGCTTGTTTCTGTGCTCCTTTCTCCCCCACCTCTCTGGGCCAGTTATTTCTTTGGTTGGCATATAATATGGGGGGCTTCAAGTTACCCAGGCTGTGACAAAACTTGAGACAGACTTCCTCCTGCCTCTGGTTCCCAACCTTTCTCTTCTTAGAGGTTTAAGAATTTAGTTATTATAATTTCTATCTCTGCCCCTTGGAGATGCAAATCACTCTAAAGCCTCCTGTAGATATTATAACCTGGGAGTGTCCTTCTCAAGGACCTTGGGGCTATCTTCTGAAATGCGATCATCAAGGAAGACAGCTCCCATCTCCTGGTAAGTGAGGTTGGGCAGGGATCTAGCTTTCCTGGGCACCAAGCTCCAACTTGTGAAGCTGTGTCCTGTCTTGAAACAGGATAGCTTACTCCTTTGACAAGTCCAGTCTTCAAAAGCAGGTGGCTGGTGATCCTTCTGCCTCTTGAAAACTCTCTTGTCCTTCACCTTAGTGGAGTTCAGTATGAGTATGGTTTCTCTTGTTGTAGCCATGAGTTTTGGGAAAGAAACTCACTCAGAAGGACAGTGCAGACAGTAGAGTGCAGTTTATTACACCGGCAGGCCCAAGGCAGAGTCTCCTCTTAGCCAAGGACCCTGACCAGTTCTTGTGAAAACCTTATATACCCTAAGTGTACATGCCCAAACTCACCTCCCCAAATTCCTTGAAACTAGTCTGGACAAGGTAAAAGAGAGATATGATCAGAGTTAACCCATGATTCTTGTGTCACAAGCCTAGATAGTTAAACAGTGGACATTTATCAATAGGCCTGTGGTCATACCCCGATAAGCATAATGGGAATTATGACTTTGTTCTGTTACAGAGATAATTAGCATATTCTTTTAGGTGAAGGAGAGTCTAGGTACAAGTCCTGAGGCTCCTTCATGAGGGGCGGGGGGGCTGGGTGGAGGGGGTCTAGTTTTCCAGTTTGTATGTTGTTTCCATAGATACAGCGCACATAGTTCAAAGTCCACAGTCTGGCCCAAGATGGAGTCCTGCTTTCGAGGTGGAACCTGTTTTGTCTGTTTCCTCCTTCACTCTTGTGACAATAGCCTGGGTAAAGTCTTCCTTGCCTGTGTAACTTTGCCTGGTGCAGTTTTTGCTTTGACATTCATTTTTCATTTGTCTTGCCCAACCCACTCCAGTACACTTGCCTGGGGAATTCCATGGACAGAGGAGCCTGGTAGGCTACAGTCTATGGGATCTCAAAGAGTCAGACATGACTGAGTGACTTCACTTTTACTCTTCACTTTCACGCACTGGAAGAGGAAATGGCAACCCACTTCAGTATTCTTGCCTGGAGAATCCCAGGGATGGGAGCCTGGGAGTCGGACATGACTGACGTGACTTAGCAGCCCTTTTAAAACAGCTTTAATTGAGGTATACTTTATACACCATAAAATTTATCCATTTTAATTGTAAAAGTCAATAATTTTTAGTAATTTTATAGCATTGTTTCTCCCCTGAATGGGAAGTCTGGCCAGCAGTTCTACATAAAGTGTTAGGGCTTGTCCAGTTGCAGGATTTACTTGAAGCTGAGCAGGTGGAAGCCAGGCGTGAGGCTGTAGGGTTCCAAGTACTTTTCTATGATCCTCTCACAAGCATTTTTATCTGAGATCTTCAGCTCTGTTTTTTTTGTTGTTTCTTTCTTTTTTGAAATTTTTTGTTTTCGTCAAAATTAACCTAAATCTTCAGCTTTATTTCACTGGGATGTGGTAAAAAAAATTGGCATGGAAAAGATACTGATACTGGACCTAGTTAAAGAAAATGCCTCCAGCCAGGTGGTAGGAACATGAAAGCCATCAAGTTAAACATGAAGTTGGAGTTTTTAAAAAGTGGGTTTAGTATTAGTTGTGCCACATTTTATGTGACTGGAGATGAGTTGTCTTCTCTGACTGTCTTTTCACATGTCGGCGTTTGGATTTGGATCCGCTGTTCACATTGTTACAATCCGAGCGTTTTGTCGCTGGTGTGCCCCTTCATGACCACTTGAGGCTGCCTTCGTCTGGCTGTGGAGATAAAGCCACAGTAGCAGAGGTGGTCTGAGGACCGGGGCCAGGTTCAGGTTGGGCAGGCTGGGCTTGAAGCCAGGTGACCAGCAAGCTCTTGGCGCCATGCCCAAGTTAGGTGTCAGGGGACAGAGGGTGTGAAAGGTCAGCACCTTCTGGGTTCTGGAAGGAGAGACCCACTGAAGGTTAAGCTCTTCAGTTCTAATCTTTCTACCCAAGCTGTTTGTTTTAAACCAGGTTCTGCCCAAATGGAAAACATCTGAATTCTTCTGCAAAGTGTTATCCCCATCTCTTGTTGTTTTAAAAAATGTTTCTGTCTTTGTTTAATAAACCTCGAAGTAATCATAGCAGCCTCTCTGTAGGTGGTGCCTCCAGTCCCATCCTGACATACCTTAGGATCCCTACATGCCTGACTGCCTGCCATCCTCTCTCCAGACTAAACACAAGCTCTCCTTGGGCTCTGCTGTTTCCTTCTAGTTTGAGGTCCTCTCCTTTCAGTGTTCAAAAGGCTCCATATGCTCAGGGCAGATGCTGTTAAAAAGGTGAACAGTCCTCTCACCTGGGCTTGCTACTGAGTTCAAGCTCATATTGTTCACTGCGTGATAGGTCAATAAATCAAGAGATGAGGTGTTGGGGCAAGCAATAGTGACTTTATTAGGAAAGCCAGCAGACCGAGAAAAGGGTGGATTAGTGTTGCAAAGAATCATCTTGCCTGGGTTTGGGTGCTAGTTTCTTTCATAGAAAAAGAAGAAGAGTTGAGGGAATAAAGTAAGAAAAGGCAATAAGTTGTTGCAAATATTTCCAAGTTCCAGCCAAACTTCAGAGGAGATGTGTTCATTTCTTCTTTCCTGCAGTCATTCATGATGGGGCCTGATTAGGATGTTTTCTGGAGCTAAACAAAGGTATTTTAGCTTAATGCTCAGACATGCGGGGCAGTGTTCCTGGAGATGGGCTGTTATGAACATTTCAAACTATGGGCAACATCTCTTTAGTGATTAACTTTTAGTTGAAGCAATAGAATACAAAAATCAAAGTACAAGGAACAGGTCCAATATGGAGTCAGATTTGTTCTTCCCTATTACAGGATAAAAGGCCTTGGGTGAGGGGAGCAGAGAGGGTGTGGATGGTAAGGATGAGCCCAGGAATTAGGGCAAGCCCCCTGGGCACAGTTCTAGTCACTCTCTAGAGAGGGGTTAAGCGGTTTTTATCTTCTAAAAACCAGGAGACTGAAAAGCTACATTTCAGTATTAGACTGATAAGCTTTGTAAGAGGTTATCCTAAATTCCTACTGGTCTCCAGCAGAGAAAGATCCTTGAACAGAGCTGACAGGGTAAGATGTGTAATGACAGCAGTGATAATCTCAGACTGTGCTGTTTTTAATCTTCCTATTTCTGGTTTAGAGCCATGAAGTCATTATATTTAACCCACTGCTCGTGCTCAGAAATAATGCTGTAACATAACTTAGGTCATAGAAGATTTCTTACAGCATTTATCCTCTTTTATGACTGAAACTTATATTTTCCTCGTGACTGCTAATTCCATATATCCCAACTTGGTCACTGTGCTCACTATTTTATTAAACCTGGAATTTCAGGGAGCAAAGGGGAACCTCTGGGAACCCCATTTGTTTCCAGGAAGAGGAGAAGACCGAGTTGCCCCATCTGCTCACTGGTTTGTGGAATAAGACAGGGACTCCTTGCCCTAATAGTGTCTTGCTCGTCAGGTCATGGTTAGAAGAGGCGCAGGAGGGAGGTTCAGGAGGGAGGTTCAGGAGGGAGGGTACTTATGTACACCCATGGCTAGTTTATGTTGCTATAAGGCAGGAATCAAACCAATATTGTAAACCAAATATCCTTCAGTTACTGAATGGGTTGTTAGTGGATGGGAACCCTCTCTACTAGCTGTTCAGGAGAAACCCAGCACCAGGTGCCCCCTCGATACCCTGGATGGGACAGGACACCCAAGTCACTAGGTCCTTCATGGCACAGGGTCCCCAAGACCATAGTCCTGTGCCCTGTGGGGAAAGACTTCTTTATGAACTGAAGCAGATGGAGACTCCAGCCCCAGAGGCCCTGGTGCCCAGGCACTGCTTTAACCGAGCCTCAGAGCTCTGAGCACTGGCTTCCTTCCTAAATCTCGCTCAGAAGTCTCAGCTGCTCCATTTCCCTCCAGTCTACGAACCCCTGAGGCTTGCGTGTGAGGGTACAGAAGGCACTGGGGAGACCCCTGACATGGGCTCAGGCCTTACCTGGTGGAACTTCACTGCTGAATCCCTCCTGGTTTCTGGTCTCAGTAGAGCGTCCTTCTCTGCTCACCAACACCCTGCTCCTGAGAAAGTAGGAAATGAAGCCACAGAGTGCTCACATCCTGCCCCACAGACTCCACCCTTCCTCCTGGGGCCTTGTGTGTTCCCCCACTGCTCTTTGGGTTGGGTCTTGAATCCCGCCTTGAGAATAAAGGGGAAGCTTTGGGTCGGAGCCTCATCTCCGAGCTGCCCCCAAGCCCCGAAGCCTGGGGTGTAGCAGCGCTGTCCCCAGATGCCTCTCTGCTCTCCCAGGCTCCTCTTGCAGGTTGGGCCGTTGTTCCTGGTTGGGGGAAGGCAGCTTGTAGCCAGAGCGGGGGACTCTGCAGTGAGAGGACACATTGGGATGGCTAGGTGCAGGGCTGAACTCTGTGTTCAGAGTGAACTCTGCACTCTGCGCAGTGCCTGGGACCCGGGGTTGCACAGGGGGCAGGGAGCATTTTGGAGAACTCTATCCAGGAGTCCTGGAAACAAGATGGTGCCCTAGCTGGACAGACACTGAGGCCTGGTGGAGAGCCTCCCCTGGTGGGAGCCAGTTGTATGTGTGTCCCGTCATCCTGAATTCCAGCTCCCTTTTCTTCCAAAAGTTCTCCCAGGCCTGGGGAGTCTGCCTGGAGACCTCAACACGGGCTAAATGGTATAGCCCCTCATGGGCAGGGTGAAAGGTAGAGGTTCCCTCACCTCCTCACCCTTCCACCTTCTGAGGGGAAGGAATTTGGCCCCCAGCCCCTAGAGAGCTGGGTGGAGGGCATTATGCTGAGAATTTAAAACCTCAAGCCTGCTGCATTCAGAGGCTAAACTCATGTATTTTGTATTGCCCATAAAACTTTAAGGCAAAAATGTATTGTGTTTCACTAACTTTGTGATAGTTACTTTTTCCTTCCATTTTAACATCTGTAAAATCAAAATGTATCCTTCTCTCAACAACTTATAGCCTAATAAATATTGTAGTCTAAAATTTCCTGGCAGAATCTAAAGCAAATTTTCTTTGGAGTAACCCAACTTCATGGTAGTCTCAAAAGATTCCCACAGATAATTTTTTTTTGTGTGTGTGTGGGAAATGAGTAGCTTGCTGTGAACAGTTCTTACCCAGACAAGGAACAGAGCACACATCTGTGAAGCCAACACAAAGACACAGACAGTGGGAACACATCCTGTAAATGAGGTTATTAGAACCAGAGTGATTATTAAAGAAGAAAATATTGACACAACTGTTCAAAGAAATGAGACAAGATTGAAAACATCTTTAGAGAACTGGGAATTCTAAAACATATCTAACAGGCTTGAGAAAGAGCCAAATAGATAATCAGTAAATTCTTTGAATTTGTTTGGTTTAATTAGTGTTTTCTGTTTTTCTTTTCATGATGTCAAAGTTAGGTCATTATTAGGGTTCTCCAGAATATCAGGGGGGGAGAGAGAGAGAAACAGAGAGAGAGAGTGCGTTGCGTAAAGAGAAGGAGAGATTTGTTGTAAGAAGTAGCTAATGTGATTGTGAAGTTGACCAAATTAAAAATCACAGGGCAGACTGGAAACGTGGAGAAGAGCTGATGTTGCTGCTAAGTTGCTTCAGTCGTGTCCGACTCTGCGACCCCACAGACGGAAGCCCACCAGGCTCCTCTGTCCCTGGGATTCTCCAGGCAAGAACACTGGAGTGGGTTGCCATTTCCTGCTCCAGTGCTTGAAAGTGAAAAGTGAAAGTGAAGTTGTTCAGTCATGTCCGACTCTTAGCGACCCCTTGGACTGCAGCCTACCAGGCTCCTCCAGCCATGGGATTTTCTAGGCAAGAGTACTGGAGTGGGATGTTGCTACTCAGGTTCAAAGAGAGACCCACAGGCAGAATTTTATCTCCCTTGAGGGAAGTCAGTCTTTTTTCTCTTAAGGCCTTCAACTGATTGGATGAGGCCCACCCACATTATGAACGGTAACTTGCCCTGCTCAAAGTCTGCTGGTGGTATTGTTCAGTCACTAAGTCAGGTCCAACTCTTTGCTACTTCATCGGCTGCAGCACAGCAGGTTCCTCTGTCCTTCACTATCTTCCAGAGATTGCTCAAACTCATGTCCTTTGAGTTGGTGATGCCATCCAACCATCTCTGTCACTCCCTTCTCTTCTTGCCCTCAGTCTTTCCCAGCATCAGGGTCTTTTCCAGTGAGCTGGCTCTTTGCATCAGGTGGCCAAAGAATTAATCTCATCTTAAAACTAACTTCACAGCAACATCCAGAATAGCGTGTGACCAAATATCAGGATACCATGGCCTTGCCAGGTTGATGTATAAGATCAACCATCACATCTGTATTTCTTACTTTGTACATTTTTGACTTTCTAAAATTGTTCTTCAGACTGAGGATGTTTTCCTTTAGAAGACTTTCTTGAACATTTTATTTATGCTAATCTCAGTAACACAGTTCCTCTTCTTAGAAGACTATATTGTTTCTTATTCTTGTGTGGAGAAAGCACTTTAGATATTTTAGAGCCATATCTGCCATCTTTCTAGATTCCATGTATATGCATTAATATATGGTATTTCTCTTTCTCTTTCTGACTTACTTCACTCTGTATAATAGACTCTAGGTTCATCTACCTCATTAGAACTGATTCAAATGTGTACCTTTTTATAGCTGAATAATAGTCCATTGTATACATGTACTATGTGTAGCTTCTTTATCCATTCATCTGTTGATGGACATCTAGGTTGCTTTCGTATTCAGCTATTATAAATAGTGCTGCAATGAATAATTGGGTACGTCTGTCTTTTTCAGGTATGGTTTCCGGAGGGAATATGCCCAGTAGTAAGATTGCTGTGTTCCATGATAGTTTTATTCCTAGTTTTTAAAGAAATCTCCATACTGTTCTCTCTAGTAGCTGTATCAATTTGCATTTCCACCAATAGTGCAGGAGGGTTCCCTTTTCTCCACACCCTCTCCAGCATTTATTGTTTGCAGATATTTTTGATGATGGCCATTCTGACTGGTGTGAGGTAATACCTCATTGTAGTTTTGATTTGCATTTCTCTAATAATGAGCAATGTTGAGCTTCTTTTCATGTGTTTGTTAGCCATCTGTATGTCTTTGGAGCAATGTCTGTTTAGTTCTTCTGTCCACTTTTTGATTGGATTGTTTGTTTTTCTGCTATTGAGCTGCATGAGCTGCTTATATATTTTGGAGATTAATCCTTTGTCAGTTGTTTCATTTGTTATTGTTTTCTTCCATTCTGAGGGTTGTCTTTTTACTTTGCTTATAGTTTCCTTTGTTGTGCAAAAGCTTTTAAGTTTAATTAGGTCCCAGTTGTTTATTTGTCTTTTTTTTTTTTTTTTCGTAGTAGGTGGATCATAGAAGAACTTGCTGTGATTTATGTCTAAAACTGTTCTACTCAAGTTTCTTCTGAGAATTTTATAGTTTCTGGTCTTACCACATCTTCTTTATTTATCCAGTCATCTGTTGATGGACATTTAAGTTGTTTCCATGTTTTGGTTGCCAAGCATACTTTTATGTGTAGTTTTTCAGTTTCATGTTGACTCACTAGCCTAGGGATAGTCACCTTCTTTCTGAAGTGAGCATATTACACAGAAGGTGAAGTTTATAGTTATGTTTGGAGGATGGTCAGCACCATCAGTTATAACATAAAACTAAGGAGGAAATAAATGTGGCTTCTCCTGTGGGTGTCAGTTTGCTTCATTTGAAACTTCAGCCCTAGAGAATGTGTGCCTTTGTACGAGAAAGTGAGTTAGAGACATATTAGTTGTTATGGAAAAATGATGCAAAATCACCCATCATATAGTTGGTGCTTCAATAGCAGCATTTTGTATACGAATTATGACACTTCAACAAGATTGTTTTGACTTATTTTCATTTCCTTGACTCTGTTTGTACCTGAAAATAGTACCCCAAATGGGAAATCCCTAAGAAATATTTTCTGTCATCAAGGACATTTCTACATGTTAAATTTCCAGAAAGAATTTTTACAGAATGATGTATTTCTGCAGAGGCAAATTTCTTTCACTAAACTTCTTCGAGTTGATGGGTATAGTTTGTTTTCATACTTCCCTGTTAGGAACTGTGCCAGCATCTAATGCTAATGGCATGGGTCATTAGCATTTCTTGTCACTTTTTCTTCTTAGGAACAGCTAGATGAAAAATGGCAGTTTTCATCTTTGAATACTGCTAAGTTTCTATGCTTTTTGTTTTTCTGACAAAGAGTAAATGGAACTTGTTTTTCTCTTAATTTGATAGCTTCTCCTTGTCATAGTATTATTCTTAGATAATTCAATAATTATGTGATAATTACAGGAGATATTTTTAAAAAAATATCTTGTTTACTTTACTTGCTTCTGGCTGTGCTGGATCTTCACTGCTGTGCACAGACTTTTCTTTAGTTGTGAGCGAGGGGTCCTCTGTTGTGTCTCACTGACTTCTTCTGCGGTGGCTCTCTTGTCGCGGAACACGGGCTCCAGGCACACAGGTTCAGTAGCAGCACGTGGGCTCACGTGTGGTGGCTCAGTAGCCCTAGAACAAGTGGGTTTCAGTAGCTGCAGCTCACAGGCTCTAAAGCACGGGCTCAGTGGTTGTGGCACACGAACTCAGCTGAACCTTGGCACGTGGAATCTTCCCGGAAACCAGGGATTGAACCTGTGTATCCTGCACTGGCAGGCGGATTCTTATCCACTGCACCACCAGGGCGGAGAAGGCAATGGCAACCCACTCCAGTGTTCTTACCTGGAAACCCCCATGGACGGGGGAGCCTGGTGGGCTGCCGTCTGTGGGGTCGCACAGAGTTAAACAAGACTGAAGTGACTTAGCAGCAGCAGCACCACCACCACCACCAGGGAAGTCCTACAGCAGGTGTTGCTCCCAAGGAGTTCTCAGTTTTTTAATCCCCCGTCATGTCAGTCACCACAGCCACATAAAGGAAGGTGAAATGACCAGGGGTGAGGGGTGGTTGAGATACATCTCATTAGTGCAAGGTGCTCCCCCCAAGAGGAGCGACAACACCATGGTGGAGTTAGACGCTGGCACTGCTGGGCACGTCGGGATGGACCGCACCGTTGTGCTGTTCTCTTTGCTCTTGATGTCTCTCTGTTTCCAGCTCTATCCTGTGTTTTGTGTGGTGTTTAGAAGTATCCCTGACCTCTTTCCAGGCAATCCACTCGGTTGTGAAGATCAGAAGTTTTCTGATCACTGACAGGTGTTGTCAGGGGGCAGAGGGGATGGGGCAAAAATTCCCCTCTTTGAGAACCCTTGCCCTAAGTATTGTCATCAGTCCTGGCCTCACTCAAGCCTGGAGAGATAACACACCTCATGGAGACAGTCCATATGGCTTTGGGAAGCAGCTGAGTTAAGGAGGTTCAGAAGTGTCTCTCTGTGTTGGGCCATCTGTTGTGCTAACAGATTTCTCCTGTGGTTTTGTTTCCTGGGAAGAGAAGCAGGGTTTGCTCACAATAGAAAACCAGGTCAAAAGGCTATCATGTTTGGAGAGTCATTCTGCATTTGAGGGTCAGTTAAAGAGACCGTGGGAGAGGGTACAGTAGACAAGCCATACAGGAGTGGATCCTGGAGCTAGGCCATCTGGCATAACCCAGATCTCCAATGCCAGGCTGAGTGACCTTAGCACTTTACTACAGTTTCCTATGCTACAAACTTCTGCAAAAACCTAGGGGTAATGGTAATGTCCAATTAAGGAGTTGCTGTGAGAATTAAATGAGATGCTATGTAAGAGAGTGCTCAGGATAATAGTGAGTTGTGTGGTTCAGTTCAGTTCAGTTCAGTCACTCAGTCATGTCTGACTCTTTGCAACCCCATAGACTGCAGCACGCCAGACCTCCCTGTCCAACACCAACTCCCAGAGTTTACCCAAACTCATTTCCATTGAGTTGGTGAAGCCATCCAACCATCTCATCTTCTGTTGTCCCCTTCTCCTCCCACCTTCAATCTTTCCCAGCATCAGGGTGTTTTCAAATGAGTCAGCTCTTTCCATCAAGTGGCCAAAGTATTGGAGTTTCAGCTTCAACATCAGTCCTTCCAATGAATATTCAGGACTAATCTCCTTTAAGCTAGACTGGTTGGATCTCCTTGCATTCCAAGGGACTCTCAAGAGTCGTCTTCAACACCACAGTTCAAAAGCATTGATTCTTCAGTGCTCAGCTTTCTTTATAATCCAACTCTCACATCCATACATGACCACTGGAAAAACCATAGCCTTGACTACATGGACCTTTGTTGGCAAAGTAATGTCTCTGCTTTTTAATATGCTGTCTAGATTGGTCATAGCTTTTCTTCCAAGGAGCAAGCGTCTTTTAATTTCATGGCTGCAGTCACCATCTGCAGTGATTTTGGAGCCCTTCAAAATAAAGTCAGCCACTGTTTCCACTGTTTCCCCATCTATTTGCCATGAAGTGATGGGATTGGATGCCATGATCTTAGTTTCTGAATGTTGAGCTTTAAGCCAACTTTTTCACTCTCAACTTTCACTTTCATCAAGAGGCTCTTTGGTTCTTCTTCACTTTCTGCCGTAAGGGTGGTGTCATCTGCATATCTGAGGCTATTGATATTTCTTCAGGCCATCTTAATTCCATGCTGGTGCTTCATCCCACTGCATGATGTACTCTGCATTTAAGTTAAATAATGAGGATGACAATATAGAGCCTTGATGTACTCTGTTCCCAATTTGGAACCTGTCTGTAGAAACTGTGATAGTTAGAGCATCAGTTCAGTTCAGTTGCTCAGTCGTGTCCGACTCTTTGTGACCCCATGGATCGCAGCACCCCAGGCCTCCCTGTCCATCACCAACTCCTGGAGCCTACTCAAACCCGTGTCCATCATGTCAGTGATGCCATCCAACTATCTCATTCTCTGTTGTCCCCTTCTCCTCCTGCCTTCAATCTTTCCCAGCATCAGGGTTGTTTCCAATGAGTCGGTTCTTTACATCAGGTGGCCAAAGTATTGGAGTTTCAGCTTCAGCATCAGTCCTGCCAATGAATATTCAGACTTATTTCCTTTTGGATGGACTTGTTGGATCTCCTTGCAGTCCAAGGGACTCTCAAGAGTCTTCTCCAACACCACAGTTCAAAAGCATTGATTCTTCAGCACTCAACTTTCTTTATAATCCAATTCTTACATCCATACATGCCCACTGGAAAAAACATAGCCTTGACTAGATGTACCTTTGTTGGCAAAGTAATGTCTCTGCTTTTTAATATGCTGTCTATATTGGTCATAGCTTTTCTTCCAAGGAGCAAACGTCTTTTAATTTTATGGCTGCAATCACTATCTGCAGAGATTTTGGAGCCCCCAGAAAATAAAGTCAGCCACTGTTTCCACTGTTTCCCCATCTATTTGCCTTGAAGAGATAGGACCAGATGCCATGATCTTAGTTTTCTGAATGTTGAGTTTTAAGCCAACTTTTTCACTCTCCTCTTTCACTTTTATCAAGTGGCTCTTTAGTTCCTCTTCACTTTCTGCCATAAGGGTAGTGTCATCTGCATATCTGAGGTTATTGATATTTCTCCCAGCAATCTTGATTCTAGTTTGTGCTTCATCTAGCCCGGCAGTTTGCATGATGTACTCTTTATATAGGTTAAATAAGCAGGGTGACAATATACAGCCTTGACGTACTCCTTTTCCTATTTGGAACCAGTCTGTTGTTCCATGTGCAATTCTAGCTGTTGCTTCTTGTCCTGCATACAGATTTCTCAGAAGGTAAGTCAGGTGGTCTGGTATTCCCATCTCATGAAGAATTTTCAAGTTTGTTGTGATCCATACAGTCAGAGGCTTTGGCATAGTTAATAAAGCAAAAGTGGATGTTTTTCTGGAACTCTCTTGCTTTTTTGATGATCCAGCAGATATTGGCAATTTGATCTCTGGTTCCTCTGCCTTTTCTAAATCCAGCTTGAGCATCTAGAATTTTACGGTTCACATACTGTTGAAGCCTGGCTTGTATAATTTTGAGCATTACTTTACTATCATGTGAGATGAGTGCAATTGTGCAGTATATATTTTATAATAAATATTTATAAAATATTTATTATTACTACTATTTTATAGCAAGTAACTTCCATTTTGAAATCTTGATAATAGTAATTTTAATTTCATGGCTTGCAGTCACCATCTGCAGTGATTTTGAAGCCCAAGAAAATAAAATCTGAATACTTTCGCTATCTGATGCGAATAACTGACTCATTGGAAAATACCCTGATTCTCAGAAAGATTGAAAGCAGGAAGAGAAGGGGGCAACAGAGGATGCATGGTTGGATGGCATCATCAACTCAATGGACATCAGTTTGAGTAAGCTCTGGGAGTTGGTGATGGACAGGGAAGCCTGGCATGCTGCAGTCCGTGGGGTCACAAAGTCATACACAACTTAGCGGCTGAACAACAATAGTGGATTATTTTAAGGTTTAAACAAATATAAATTGTGTACAGTATTCCAGATCTGAGGGGTATAAGTTGATGGAAGTCAGTTGTGGTGGGCACTGTCTCCACAAAGGCCTGTCAGGTCTGTGCCCTTATGGGGAGGATTACACAGGCGTGGGCTGGCTTTGCGTCATTCTCTGCTGCCAGCAATTGTCTTTTTGAAGGTGTCTGCTGGGTAAGCTCTTGCTTCAGTTACACCAATAAAACTACCTCAAAGTTGTCTCCCCATTTATAAAAACAACATCAAAGTGTTGTTTCAGTGCAATAAACTCATATCAATAGGAAAATATTAAAGACAATTTAGTTTACTAAATAGCTACATTCACATTTGCTATGAATTTTAGTTCACAGATTTAACTGGGCAAATTAAAACTCAGTATGTATCTTATTTTTTTTTCAAAACTAAGTGTCCTATCCCTCTACCCAGTCCCTCCATCCATTCCTGCTACCTTCAAATTAGGGAGAAATTGTTTATGAGCCATTTTTGGCACATTCTCTCTTTTATAAGGCTTCCAAGGCAGCACTAGTGGTAAAGAACCCACTTGCCAATGCAGGAGAAGTAAGAGACTAGGGTTTGATCCCTGGGTCAGGAAGATCCCCTGGAGGAGGAAATGGCAACCCACTCCAGTGTTCTTGCCTGGAAAATCCCATGGACAGAGGCGCCAGGTGGACTACAGTCCATGGGGTCACAAAGAGCTGGACATGACTGAGCATACACCCATACAAGCCATTTTGGGGCACATTCTCTCTCTTACACCAATTGTATATGATTCCAGGAGTTTGAGTTTATTGGAAAATAGGAGAAAGTGTATAATTGTCACTACATCACGGCTGTCCACAAAAGATTATAGTGGCTTGTTTCACTAGAGTGATATCTGGCAGGCCACAGGGTCCCTGAATCTGGGCTCTGGTGTGTATAACCCAGCATCAGAGTTGGATCTTGTTCACTCCTCTGTGTCCTATATTTTTCTATTAGGACATTTGTCCTGAGAGAAGAATGTAGTTTTTAAAAGACACTGCTAATCTTTTAACATCAAGCATGATATCATCAATTTTATGTTCATAGTTTAAATCTGTTTCAATGACAGGAGAAATGGTAAAAAATAATATATGCTTATTACACTTTGCCTTATGAATGTTGACATAGCCATGGCTATCGGTATCGAAGTTATGAGTGCATACACCTGCGTGCACTCAGTCATGTCTGACCCTTTCATGGCTGACTCTTTGCAGCTCCATGAACTGTACTGTAGCCTGCTAGGCTCCTGTGTCCATGGGATTTCCCAGGCAAGAATACTGCAGTGGTAGCCATTCCCTTCTCCAGGGTGAGTATTGCTCAAACTGGAAGGAGTCATTTTAAGACCTGGCACTGTTTCTACCAGGCATCGGCTGTAAGGTCTGTGCTGCTCTGCAGGCGGTGGCCCTCCTCTTCTTTGTAGAGTCCTTCTATGACCCCTCTTTTCCATCTTGCCTCTCCTCTTTCTGAATGTGCATGGAGATATCCTGGAGCTGTATGGGCACATCCAGTTGTTACCACCCGCCTCTCTTCCTGGTGTCATTGTGCAGAGACCTCTGTGGGCCTTCAGTGGTCCTGAGTGCATCCAGGCACCAGTGACACATGGTGCCTTCTGTGCTCGTCCTTCCTGACTGCTGAGAATTGAACTGGCCGGTGATGGTGGTTTAGAAGGCTTTCTGGGTATGTGCTTTCCAAATTTCTCTTGTTTTGCAGCAAAGCTTTTGAAATGAAAGAAAAAAAAAAAAAACCACCCACAAATTAAAGACTGTTTTCAGATGTTATGGAAATAGAACCTGAGTTCTATCATTAGAACTTCTAAAGTCTTATTTAATTGTTGATTCTTGCAGTGAGTGATGGGCGAGGAGGACTTCAAAGGGGAATAGTTTTATTCTTATTGTAGTCAATGCCCTGCTGCTAATTACTATACAGACTTTGTCAACCATGCTCATAGCTCACTGGTGTTCCTAACTTGCTGCCCAAGGTTGCTCTTCCTTCTCTGTTGGCTCTGAAAGCGTCACTCCCACTGCCCGCTGCCAGATGCGGCTCTGCTCCTCTTTGTACCAGTGGTAGGGGATTGTTAGGGATGGTTATGGCTTTTTGGCAGTCACAGAGAAGCTTCCAGGTGAAGTCATACCTGAAAAATCTACCACTTTGCAGAAGTTGTTTCTTTCAGTGTCAGGCCCTCCAGCACCTTTGTGGCTACAGGACCCCAGGGTTTAATTGCCCACTGGGTTCTCTGAATAAAACAGAGGAAGAAAAGTCAGGTTTTGAGCTCCCATTTAACAAAGGAGATTTGAATGACAGATGCACAGATGCCCACGTTTTCCTAAAGTTTTTTGGTAGTATTTTAGTCTCTCTCCTCTGAACACATTTACCCCTCCCCCTCCCCCCGACTTTTAAATCTCTCATACATTTTCCCAAGGGGACAGCCTTGTCTATTTCCTTCACTTAAAAGAGTATGAAAAAGTTGTTTTTGTTTGATCTCTTGTGTGCCTGCCTTGCCATAGATGATGAAACAGACTGCTGTTTAAATCTTAATTCACACCCCTTGCAGGGGAGTGGATGAGCTCACTGAATTAAAGTTTAAGAGAGGATTTGATTAACATGCATCAAGCTGCTGCAAAAGCAGGACGTTTCGCTTGCAGTGGGCTCATCTCTGTATTAAAATAACTTCATTTAAACACATTTATTATCATTCTGTTGATAACTGTCAATAATTAAAGCAGACACTTTCTTCCCTACTATAGTATTACACCTATTATTGTTATTAATTTTCTTTTTAAACTTTATTGCTTAAAATTTATGGTTGATTTACAATGTTGTGTTAATTTCTGCTGTACAGCAAAGTGACTCAGTTATATGTATACATTTTCTTTTTCATATTCTTCTCCATTATGGTTTATCACAGGATATTGAATACAGTTCCTTGAGCTATACAGTAGACCATTGTTTATCCATCCGATATATAGCATTTTTCATCTGCTAATCCCAAACTCCCAATCTTCACCACCTCCCCACCCACCTTCCCCACCGTTGGTAAGCACAAGTCTGTTCTCTGTGTCTTATTATGCCTATTATTGTAAGTAATCACTCATATAATTTCTATCATAGGTTTATTGAATCAAACCTATTTGGGTCTTCCTATTTTAAAATAAAAGATGAAAAAATATTATGCCAATCATGGTCCTCAAAAGTATATATTTTAAGTAAAGTTTATTGAATCTGAAAATGTCCCTTCATAAGGATTGAATATCATATAACTATAGAAACAGAAATTTTATTTTTGCCTATTGAATCAATCCCTTCAGAGCCTAAAAGAACATCTTTAGTTGGTACATCTTTTTCCATTTCTACTAATCTTGCCTTTACCCTCTTTGTCTAAAGGAGAAGGAAATATCATTGATGGGACATACATAAAACCAGCATCATTTAAAAAAGAAAGCTATATATTTTGTAGTTTTAACCATTGAATGATAATAAGAATCTTCTTTTAAAGGCAACTTTGAATAATTAAGCATCAGAGTCTTGGTAGTTTGAGTTTTCTTAAATGATTTGGTTAATTTGGATTTAGATTTAGCACAAATTAAGAATCCTCTCACTTAACACCACCTAATTGGCTGGACCCTTTCTACTGCTCTCCAGCAAATAATCTTTAGAATGAGGACTGAATATTGTCCGAAAGGGAATTGGAACAATTTGGATTGTAAACCCCTTTTGAGAACACTGGAGGTCAATTACCTGTAGCTCCACTTTGGACGCTGCACTAAGGATTCTTCATGTTACATGTTGAAACCTCCATTTGTGTGTTCTTGATTTCTCTAGATACCTTGAATTAATCATGTAGGATCATATACTTCTTTATATAAAATGGGTACATTTGATGAGATTACTGAATTTTTAGATGTGTTTTTGTCTCTGGTGCCATTTTTAATCAACAAAAATTTAAAATAGTGGAAACGGAATCAGTAGGAATTCTGCTGCTCACGTTTCAGTCACACCTCTGTTTAGTGTGGTTTTCGATTTTGTCCAATGTGGGTCATCAGCAGCATGTGTGACTGAGTCCAGCTGGCACTCACCATGGCCCCAAGAAAGTGCTTTGGCTGATGAGACTACATCATCATAGAAACTGCAGGCTGTAATGTCTGCATATAACTAGACAGTCTGCATGTAAGGATTTCTTCATGTCTCCTGGTGCTATTGAATGTGGCGTCCTGCTCTCACCACTTACAAAATCAATTACATACTCACAAATGCTGGTAGAAAGGAAAGTACCTTTCATCAGAATGCTGGCAATCTGGGAAGAGGTCAGACTGAGTATCTGCCAAACCACCTCCGAGATTCTGCTCAGCCATGAAAGTTTTAAAGGGAAGGAGGGGAGTCATTTCAGTGAATCACTGAGATGAGGAGTGGTCAGTCATTGCCATCCCTCACTGCATGCAGGCTTGAGGGTACCTCAAAAGCTTCCTCTGGTTGTTATCTTGTTCACATAGCTTGGTCCCATGTTTGTTTGTGTGTTTACTGAAGGGGAAAGCCTGGGGCACCTGGTTAAAAGTTAGTGACAATATAGCTCTGCTGAAGTGACAACAGGGACTTCCTGCTGAGAACAGTTTCCTACAAAGAGCTGATTACAAATCTCCACTTGTCAGAACATCATTTCACTTCTATGGGATTAGAGGCAGAGGTCCACCTTCTGTAACTGCTTCATGCTGGCATAGGATGCCATATTCTCAGAGTAGAAGATGTCAGCGGGTCTGTAGCATCTCTTAGTTGACATTTTTAGTTGTCCATTTACATGCATAGGCAGAGCAAGCTACAATTATTTTAATGTCCACAAAGATATAGATTACTAAGAGCAAGAATGTTAGTTCCACTCTGTTGAGGCCAGTTGTTAGAACTTTGTGCTAACCCATAGAATCGTTGCTGCTCAAGATGAAGCCACTTATGTAACGGCTGCAATATGGTGATCACACAGTTAGCCTTCTCCCTCTGGTGGCAGTTACAGTGTCTGTGAACCGACTCAGGAATGTGCATCAGTCACTGAGTCTGTGACTCTGTTGTCTCAGTTATTAACTGCTGGGTTTTGTACTTGCTCATTGTTTCATAATTTCTTGTTCTTTTATGAATGTCATCCATTTATTTTTATGATCTTGAATTTTTGAAGTCATTATCAATTTTTTCTCTTTTTAAATCTTTGCATCCTTATTGTTGATTGTGTTAGCTATTTCCTTAATATTAGATCTTCTGAACCTTTTTAGCAGTTTGTATGCAGCTTCACTTGAGAGAGTGCTTCTTATTCCCTGACTCTTCCTCCACCCTCAGTTGCCCTCACCAGGTTCCTCCCTGAAGTCCTGAACTGAAGATCATACCTTATACTTGCAGAGCAGGTCTTCTATCCCATGGAATATATGTGCTATAAGAATTCCTCATATATTATGAATTCAAATTATTTGTCAGATATATGTATTGCAAATGTCTTCTCCTCGTCTATAGTTTGCATATTCATTTTATCAATAGTATACCTTGAATTTTTATTTTCTTTGAGGTTCAATTTGTCAAATTTTAATTTTATGGTTTTTACTTTAATATATAGTCTGAGAATGCAAATATATTATGTCCTAGAGGGAATATATACAAATTCATAATTATGCCTTCATGTATGGACAAGAGGGCTCATTACAGAGACATAATGTTCATCAAAATATTCTTTTAATATTTGCTTGCACTATAAAAAGCTGGTTATAAATGGGACTATTTAAAATAGATTTCAATAATATATCTGTAGGATTAAATGGAAGGATTCTCATTTTTAACAGAGTACTTCAGGATGAGAAAAATCTGATATTATGCCTTGTTATTTTTACATATGCATTTTTAGGCCATACAAATAATAATATATATATTACTAATTCCACCATATTTCTGTTCTTTCCAAGTGTAAATTTAAAAATTTTCTTTTTGCTTTAATGTTGTATACTTTTCTGCAAAACATAAGATTTGAGACATGAACTTTTATATGTTAACTACTTACTGCAGACCTTGCAAGAATGTGTGCTGAGTGTTAGTATAGTTATTGGGAAGGAATTTAGAAAGAATTAAACATTTTATTAATTTAAAACATTTGACAATACCACTTGTATCTTGTTTTGATCAAATATATTTTCTTTCCAATATGGTGAAAATGCAATGGGGTCATAATCAAATCTCCCTCTTTTTTCTTTTTGTTCTTTCCAAAGCTGTAAAACAGATAAGGGGAAAGGAGTGCCAAAGCTGCTCTTAATACTTACTCCAAAATGGCCAATGGGACTGTTCTCAAGCAGTTTCAGAGCTGACCGTCATTTTTGCTCTGGAACCAATGAGAGGGTGTATCTTTCTATTCATTTGCTTTGCTTTTGTTTATTTTTTTATTTTTATTTATATTTTTTAATACTTTATTCTACATTACAATACTGTATTTGTTTTGCCATACATTGCCATGAATCAGCCACAGGTGTCCACGATCTCCCAGTGCCAAAGCCCCCTCCCACCTCCCACCCCACACCATCTCCCTGAATCATCCTGTGCACCAGCCCCATGCATCCTGCATCCTGTATTGAACATAGACTGGC
>SJYG01000878.1:179891-205073 GCA_006410535.1 Litocranius walleri | reverse complement strand
CACCTTATCTTCGACAAAGGAGGCAAGAATATACAATGGAGTAAAGACAGTCTCTTTAACAGGTGGTGCTGGGAAAACTGGTCAACCACTTGTAAAAGAATGAAACTAGACCTCTTTCTAACACCATACACAAAAATAAACTCAAAATGGATTAAAGATCTAAATGTAAGACCAGAAACTATAAAACTCCTAGAGGAGAACATAGGCAAAACACTCTCTGACATAACTCACAGCAGGATCCTCTATGATCCACCTCCCAGTATACTGGAAATAAAAGCAAAAATAAACAAATTGGATCTAATTAAAATTAAAAGCTTCTGCACAACAAAGGAAACTATAAGCAAGGTGAAAAGACAGCCTTCGGAATGGGAGAAAACAATAGCAAATGAAACAACTGACAAACAACTAATTTCAAAGATATATAAGCAACTTATGCAGCTCAACTCCAGAAAAATAAACGATCCAATCAAAAAATGGGCCAAAGAACTAAATAGGCACTTCTCCAAAGAAGACATACAGATGGCTGACAAGGCATTTCTAAAAAAGACTTTTAAAACAGAACACACTAACTTACTGATGAGGCTCCATGGGGCATTTGGGTATTTAAGGCTGCTTTATCATTGGTATCACGAAGCTTCTGGTCTTTGCCTTTTCTCTCAGCCATCGGTTTCCTGCCTATTGGCTCTGGCATCTCCATCTGTCTGAGCCCCATCTGTGATCCGTCTTCTTAGTGGACAAGTGGCGACATCCAGCTGGAGCCAAATCAAGTGGAGGGAGTAGGGGAGGGCGAGCGGCTGAAGCGCGCCCCGGATGGGGTTCTGGGTGGAGCGCAGAACCAGTGAATCACACAGAGCTACTCATGATTTGGCAGACAAAGATGTGCCTAACGAGAGGGTACACATGGGCAGCAGACTGAGAGCAGAAGAGAGTCGGCAGGCTAGTTTCCACCTGAATTACAGGCTAGTTTCCAGTGATGCCTGCTCCTGCTGCTGCTAAGTCGCTTCAGTCGTGTCCGACTCTGTGCGACCGCATAGATGGCAGCCCACCAGGCTCCCGCATCCCTGGGATTCTCCAGGCAAGAACACTGGAGTGGGTTGCCATTTCCTTCCTCAATGCATGAAGGTGAAGAGTGAAAGTGATTCACTCAGTCGTGGCCGACTCTTCGGGACCCCATGGAATGCAGCCCACCAGGCTCCTCCATCCCTGGGATTTTCCAGGCAAGAGCCCCACAAAATGTTTCCCATTGGACCATCTCCACCCCACCCACACACACTCAGGTATTTTTGAAAACTATAGTACTTTCAACTTGGTAACAAAAGACTACAGAGTGGATGAGGACACACACATCTTTAGTGACTACAGTGTGCCTTCATGATCAGTGTACATCACTGTGTGGTGTTTGTCTCTAGACAGCCTGCCCAGAAACTGCAGCACAATCCAAGGTGAGAAGAGGCCGGGTAGTTCCATTCTCAGTGGTCAGCCTTCCTCGGTGGGAGAAACTTCTGCAGTTTGTCTTAGGCCCAGGCCCCAGAACCTTCCTTAATTGCTCTTCAGACTCTAATTTATGCCAGTTGGCACACTTCCCTTCTGCCCATCAGTCTTACACTGACTCCTGTTCCTGAGGCCCTGGCCTCTGCCCTGATGCACACACACCCCATTCTGACTTCTCCAGCCCCCTGTGAGGTACACATTCTGTTGACCTCATCCTCTCTGACTGCCCTTGGCTCAAGACGGAGGGGTGACTCCAATCCACTTCCCCTACCTAGGACACACTTGGTTACAAGGGGCAGAGGGAGCATCTTACCTCTTCTGTATACTTATGTTTACAGTATCATAGGCTAAACTCAGAGTCACTGTTTTCCTTACTGTTAAGGACAGATCGTCATTTCCTTCCATGGTCATAGACGTCTGATTCAGATGAGAATTTTGCCTTTGTTGATGGGAGGATCAATAGCATGCACCAGCTGATTACTGCTATTTTTCCATGATATTAATATTCCACACTGTGTTTACAATGTTATTACAGGATCTTACACCAACCACATACTTTCATATTCTGATCTTTCCTTTTCAGAAGTGAAGAAAAGAAAGAAATATGACTTGGTAGGAATGCATTTTTCAGTATTGGCATTTGTTTTACCTAGACTGGAAAAGGTCAGTTTTCATTCCAGTCCCAAAGAAAGGCAATGCCAAAGAATGCTCAGACTACCGCACAATTGCACTCATCTCACATGCTAGTAAAGTAATGCTCAAAATTCTCCAAGCCAGGCTTCAGTGAACTTGCAGATGTTCAAGCTGGTTTTAGAAAAAGCAGAAGAACCAGAGATCAAATTGCCAACATCCACTGGATCATGGAAAAAGCAAGAGAGTTCCAGAAAAACATCTATTTCTGCTTTCTTGACTATGCCAAAGCCTTTGACTGTGTGGATCACAATAAACTGTGGCAAATTCTGAAAGAAATGGGAATACCAGACCACCTGACCTGCCTCTTAAGAAACCATTATGCAGGTCAGGAAGCAACAGTTAGAACTGGACATGGAATAACAGACTGGTTCCAAATAGGAAAAGGAGTATGTCAAGGCTGTATATTGTCACCGTGATTATTTAAATTCTAGGCAGAGTACATCATGAGAAATACTGGGCTGGAAGAAGCACAAGCTGGAATCAAGATTGCTGGGAGAATTACCAATAACCTCAGATATGCAGATGACACCACCCTTATGGCAGAAAGTGAAGAGGAACTAAAAAGCCTCTTGATGAAACTGGAAGAGGAGAGTGAAAAAAGTTGTCTTAAAGCTCAACATTCAGAAAACGAAGTTCATGGCATTTGGTCCCATCACTTCATGGGAAATAGATGGGAAAACAGTGGAAACATCATCAGACTTTATTTTGGGGGCTCCCAAATCACTGCAGATTGTGATTTCAGCCATGAAATTAAAAGATGCTTACTTCTTGGAAGGAAAGTTATGACCAACCTAGATAGCATATTCAGAAGCAGAAACATTACTTTGCCAACAAAGATTTGTCTAGTCAAGGCTATGATTTTTCCTGTGGTCATGTATGGATGTGAGAGTTGGACTGTGATGAAAGCTGAGCACCAAAGAATTGATGCTTTTGAACTGTGCTGCTGGAGAAGGCTCTTGAGAGTCCCTTGGACTGCAAGAAGATCCAACCAGTTCATCCTAAAGGAAATCAGTCCTGGGTGTTCATTGGAAGGACTAATGCTGAGGCTGAAACTCCAATACTTTGACCACCTCATGTGAAGAATTGACTCATTGGAAAAGACCCTCATGCTGGGAGGGATTGGGGGTAGGAGGAGAAGGGGATGACAGAGGATGAGATGGCTGGATGGCATCACCGACTCGATGGACATGAGTCTGAGTGAACTCTGGGAGTTGGTGATGGGCAGGGAGGCCTGGCGTGCCGCGATTCATGAGGTCGCAGAGTTGGACACGACTCAGCGATTGAACTGAACTGAACTGAATTGTATTTTACATCTCAGTAGGTGTTGAGATGTTCTCTGGATGCACACAGCTATAAAAGTATATAGTTGGAAGTAAAATTTGGAAATTAAGAGAAACAAAAAATGGCATAAATTTTTTAAAAATTAGGTTAACACAAGACCAAATGAATACAATCAAAGGATTTATATATTATTTAAGAGTCGGACATGACTGAAGCGACTTAGCAGCAGCAGCAGCAGCAGCAAAAATACTGAAGTGGGATTTGAAGAAAGGAAGTCAGTGTTGCCTTTGGGCTGGTGAATGAAAACCCAATGGAACCAGAGCGTCCTCATCTTCACAGGCCTCTGAGGAAAGACCAGGGCCTGTTGGGTAGATGAGAGTATTGAACATCAGTGCAAGGAAGGACTGTCTGACATGCCACACCCCCCCCCACACCCCCGTCTTGCCCTTCAATGCCTTCCAAAATGGTAGTGGTCATGTATTCTTTCATTGCTTTCTAGGGAGTTACCAGGAAAAATGTTTTGTCATATATCTCTAAAGCAGTTTTTAAAATACGCAGATAGTTTTACTGAACAAAAGTTTGTGTACCCAACACACAGCACAGTCAAATCAACCAAAACATTGGGGCTTGGGGCAGAGAAAAGTTTATTGCAGTATTGAGAAAGGAGAATGGATGGTTCATGCTCAAATGCCCCTTACTCTCCAATGATTTTCTGGGTAAAATTTTTATAGGCAAAATTTGGGATTATGGCTATAATGTATGACTTTCTTCTGATTGGCTGGTGGTGAGGTGACAGGGTAGTGCCCCAGGAATCTTTGCTCAGCCTGAAGTTACCATCCTCCACCTGGGGGTGGGGATGGGGGCTTAGATCCTGCTGCTGCTGCTAAGTCGCGTCAGTCGTGTCGGACTCTGTGCGACCCCATAGACGGCAGCCCACCAGGCTCCCCTGTCCCTGGGATTCTCCAGGCAAGAACACTCGAGTGGGCTGCCATTTCCTTCTCCAATGCATGAAAGTGAAAAGTGAAAGGGAAGTCATTCAGTCGTGTCTGACTCTTAGTGACCCCATGGACTGCAGAGGAACTCAAAAATACTGTTATCTGTATCCCTGAGGGGGAACCAGGAACCCAGTCCCAAGGCTACACTATTGTTTCCTGACTGCTTCCTTTCTCTGCCTCTTCTCCCTTCCTTGATCAGAAAGTGTTTGAACCTGTCCTTTGAGACAAAGGGAAGATCGAGGAGGCTGAATGAAGCCTATTTCCTGCCAACAAGAAAACAGGGGCCATGGAAAGGCTGTTGTGTCCTGGAGGGTTCCTGTTGAGTTACAATATTTTAAAATCAAATAGCAAGATAAAAGCTTTTGCTGGACCATGTGTCAGTTTAAATTTGATGACAGTCAATAGCTTAAATACTTCAATTTTTTCAAACCGTAATTTAAGTATACTTTCCCCTCTCCTTTTTTTCCCAGATGGTACAAGTGGGTTTTTCATTGAGCTTTGAAGTGAATCAGGACTTAGGCAGAACTGAGTGTCAGGCTACAGCAAATTCTGTGTGAATTTTTCTGCCTCCAATGAGATGACAATGTCATCACTGTGTTTCATGGTTTTACATAAAGAAGAAGGGTAGGGTGAAATTTATTTTTATTAATAGATTTTTATATTTGTTGAGATCATATTTTCTTTGAAAACTCCCCCATTTTATACTTTTTTCAGGAAGAAATGTTCTCAACCTGATTGTGTCCCTGAAGATGACTGTAGTGGGGTTGTGGAGGATATTATGGAAGATTCAGTAGAGCTTATCCAAGGATTTAAGGCATTTAAAAATATTTTAAAACTGTGTTAAACATACATCATAGATATTGATATTTGGGATGATCAAGTAAAGTAATGCTCAAAATTCTCCAAGCCAGGCTTCAGCAATACGTGAACCGTGAACTTCCTGATGTTCAAGCTGGTTTTAGAAAAGGCAGAGGAACCAGAGATCAAATTGCCAACATCCGCTGGATCATGGAAAAAGCAAGAGAGTTCCAGAAAAACATCTATTTCTGCTTTATTGACTATGCGAAAGCCTTCGACTGTGTGGATCACAATAAACTGTGGAATATTCTGAAAGAAATGGGAGTACCAGAGCACCTGACTTGCCTCTTGAGAAACCTATATGTGGGTTAGGAAGCAACAGTTAGAACTGGACATGGAACAACAGACTGGTTCCAAATAGGAAAAGGAGTATGCCAAGGCTGTATATTGTCACCCTGCTTATTTAACTTATATGCAGAGTACATCATGAGAAACACTGGGTTGGAAGAAGCACAAGGTGGAATCAAGATTGCTGGGAGAAATATCAATAACCTCAGATATGCAGATGACACCACCCTTATGGCAGAAAGTGAAGAGGAACTAAAAACCCTCTTGATGAAAGTGAAAGAGGAGAGTGAAAAAGTTGGCTTGAGGATGAAATTGGAACCTATTATACAGAGTGAAGTAAGCCAGAAAGAAAAACACCAATATAGTATACTGACACATATATATGGAATTTAGAAGATAGTAATGATGACCCTATATGTGAGACAACAAAAGAGACACAGAGGTATAGAACGGACTTTTAGACTCTGGGGGAGAGGGAAAGGGTGGGATGGTTTGGGAGAATGGCATTGAAACGTATACTATCTTGTAAGAAACGAAGTGCCAATGTTCAATGCAGGATGCAGGATGCATGGGGCTGGTGCACAGGATGATTCAGGTAGATGGTGTGGGGTGGGAGGTGGGAGGGGGCTTCGGCATTGGGAGATTGTGTTCACCTGTGGCTAATACATGTCAATGTATGGCAAAACAAATACAGTATTGTAATTATTATACAGAGTGAAGTAAGCCAGAAAGAAAAACACCAATACAGTATACTGACACATATATATGGAATTTAGAAGATAGTAATGATGACCCTATATGTGAGACAACAAAAGAGACACAGAGGTATAGAACGGACTTTTAGACTCTGGGGGAGAGGGAAAGGGTGGGATGGTTTGGGAGAATGGCATTGAAACGTATACTATCTTGTAAGAAACGAAGTGCCAATGTTCAATGCAGGATGCAGGATGCATGGGGCTGGTGCACAGGATGATTCAGGTAGATGGTGTGGGGTGGGAGGTGGGAGGGGGCTTCGGCATTGGGAGATTGTGTTCACCTGTGGCTAATACATGTCAATGTATGGCAAAACAAATGCAGTATTGTAATTAAAAAAATAAATAAATTAAAAAAAATAATAAGTTAAAAAAAAGAAAAAAAAAAAAAAGAAAATGAAGATCATGGCATCTCGTCCCATCACTTCATGGGAAATAGATGGGGAAAGAATGGAAACAGTGTCAGACTTTATTTTTGGGGTTCCAAAATCACTGCAGATGGTGACTGCAGCCCTGAAATTAAAAGACGCTTAGTCCTTGGAAGAAAAGTTATGACCAACCTAGATTGCGTATTCAAAAGCAGAGACATTACTTTGCCAACAAAGGTCCATCTAGTCAAATTTATGGTTTTTCCAGTAGTCATGTATGGATGTGAGAGTTGGACTGTGAAGAAGGCTGAACGCCGACAATTTGATGCTTTTGAACTGTGGTGTTGGAGAAGCCTTTTGAGAGTCTCTTGGACTGCAAAGAGATCCAACCAGTCCATTCTGAAGGAGATCAGCCCTGGGATTTCTTTGGAGGGAATGATGTTGAAGCTGAAACTGCAGTACTTTCACCATCTCATGCGAACAGTTGACTCATTGGAAAATACCCTAATGCTGGGAGGGATTGGGGGCAAGAGGAGAAAGGGACGACAGAGAATGAGATGGCTGGATGGCATCACTGACTCGATGGAGATGAGTCTGAGTGAACTCTGGGAGTTGGTGATGGACAGGGAGGCCTGGTGTGCTGCGATTCATGGGGTCAAAAAGAGTCGGACACGACTGAGTGACTGAACTGAACTGAAGGCATTTAAAAATATTCTGAAACTGTGTGAAACATGCGTCATAGATATTGATATATGAGGATGTCTGCATTGTCAGTAGACAAAGGTTTTGTCAAAGGATAAGGTTGTAGTCAGCAGACTTTAGCCTGAGCTACTTGGTACAGAAATCCCACACATTAGTAGCTACAGGGGGCTTGTACTTAGTTGTATCTTTGTGGGTTGACCATTTCCTAGTGGAGAAATTAGTTATGAAATTAGCCCCCCCCTTTTTTTTGGTCTTTTATAGATTTTCAACTCTTCTTCCTTCTTCTGATATATTCTTCTCATCTATTCCCATTCCTAGGCTTTTGAGGACATATACTAGCTTTACTTATGTTTTAAAAAGGGGAATTGTGACTTAATACATTTTCTAAAGTCACTATGTAAGTTAACAGTTCAGAAACTGCACAATATGGGCTAATAGCTTCCTGCTGACAAAGGACAGGGTTCCAATGGTGCAGCACTATCGCCTTAGCTGCCCAGCAGAGCCCCTGTAACAAGTGGAAATTTGCAGGGGCTTCCTGATGCAAGGGGAGATGTGTATATTCTCCCCCAGCCCTTGGAGAGCAGGCAGTCTGTCCTCAACATCTTGTCTAGAGGTGCCAGTGGCCTTCCAGTGTCTCTCTCTTTCAGCCCGTGCAGGCTGCTGTAACCAAACACCATCACCTGGGTGGCAACACTTGTTCTCATAGCTCTGGAGGCTGGAAGACAAGATCAAGGTGCTGGTAGATTCAGAGTCTGGTGAAGCCAGCTTCCTGGTTCATGGAAAGCTGTCTTCTCACTGTGTCCTCACGTGGCAGTGGGGGCTGGGAGCACTTTGGGGTTTCTTTCACAAGGGCATAAATCCTATTCATGAGTCCTCCACCCTTTTGACCACTCACCTCCCAAAGACCCATCTCAAATACCATCACATGTAAGGGTTAGGTTCCAACCCCTGATTTTATATATAAATACTCTTCCTTCCAGAAAAAAGTTCATGTGAGTAGGGTTGGTATGGAATACAACATTTCCATGGGCACAGTGACCTTCAGGAATTTCTAACCAAACCAACCTAACCTTTTAAGACTGCAGTGTGGAGGGTTCCAGAATGCTCTGGCTCCAGGTAGGGTTCTTTTGGAAGTTCCTCTTTCTGTCCTAAAGGAAATACCATATCTTTTTTCCTAACTAAGACCTGAGTCTCAGTAGGGTGCACAAAACCAATCATGAGACTGGAAGAATCCTTTGGAGGGAGTGAGTTTTGTTTTTAATAAAGTCACTCAAGTCTTTGTTTCCAGATTTTATAGCCACCACATGATATCATTTTCATGTACAGAATCTTTAGTGTGAAGTGTATGAAGTCGCTCAGTCGTGTCCAACTCTTTGCGACCCCGTGGGCTATAGCCTACCAGGCTTCTCCGTCCATGGGATTCTCCAGAATACTGGAGTGGATTACCATTTCCTTCTCCAGGGGATCATTTAAAGTTGTATATCTATTTCTATGACAAATCTGTTTCAGTGGATGCAGGCTCTGCTTTTAACACAGAAGTTCTGCTGTGCTGTTCAAATGAAATCAAGCCATGTTCTTGCCCAGCCGTCTGTGGCTGCAGAGCCCAGAGCGGCTATTGCTACTCCCCGTCTTGCTGATATGAGTGCTTGTCCCTCAAGAACAGCACCAGAGGGGCCCACGTATATAGCAATCAGCAGAGATTCTCACAGAAAGACAGAAAATATAAATACTAGTCATTTGTTTGCACTCATAAAGGGAAAAGAGTTCCTTTCAAAGCTTACAAGGCCCTTTAGAAAGAAAGGGAAATCATGGAATACAGTGAAAGTGTTAGTCACTCAGTCGTGTCCAACTCTTTGAAACCCCATGGACTGTAGCCTGCCAGGCTCCTTTGTCCATGGGACTCTCCAGGCAAGAATACTGGAGTGGGTTGCTGTTCTATTCTCCAGGGGATCTTCAAACCCAGGACTCCTGCATTGCAGGCAGATTCTTTACCACTTAGCACCAGGGAAGACCACAGACAGTAAAATATTTGTATTACATTCAGAACTTTTGACAGGAAGGCAATGGGCACCTCACATGTGAAATTTTTATTCTATTTCCATCATAAAACAGGTGGAAAGAAGTCTACTGTGTTTATTATTCCAGGAAAGTAGGTTTTGTTCCAAGTCCAACAAAATAGAATCTGTGGGGCCCAGTCTATTCAGTAGATTAATTTAGCTTTTTGATTTTATTTCTGGTGAGAGCTTTTATGTGAGAAGACGTGAAATTCACTCAGCAGTTGCACTTCCTTCTATCCTGACCATGGAGGGGAGGGGAGGGAGTCCCAGGCCCTCTTGAGAGTGGTGGACGTCAACTCAGGGCCACTCCATCTTCACACTACAGTTGTCCTGGACATATGGAGGGTATTTTTTTTTTCTTTTTGGTTTCTGCCAAAGTTCCATGAACACTTGGGAAATGCCTGCAGGAGATGCAGAAAATAAGACTGCCTGTCATCAGGGAGCTCTTAGGCAAGTGCTGAGATGATGCTCTGTGTTCCCAGCTCCAAGCAGTGCTCTGATACTCAGCAGACATGGACTGAATGTCCTACAAATGGGATTCAGTTCTAGCATCATCCATGAGGAGCAGCCTCAGGTCTGCAGGGTAAAGGGGCTCAGGCCCAAGAGACTGCCCCCCCTTTCAGATGCCACTCACAAGTCCAGGCTGTCACCTGTGCTTCTGACACCCTGGGGACAGATTGGAGATTTCCATGACCCCTTCCTGGGGTTTGATTAATTTGGTCAGTTCTCACAGCAGAGAAACATTTACTTACATTATTATTTTTTTATTCTTTTTAATTTTATTTTAACCTTATTGAAGTATACTTGATTTACGATTTTCTGTTAATTTATGCTGTACAAAAACATGATTCAGTTATACATATATATTCTTTTCCATATTTCTTATGGTTTATTACAGGATACTGTATGTAGTTCCCTGTGCTATACAGTAGGACCTTGTTTATTTATTCTCTATGTAATAGTTTGAATCTGCTAACCCCAAACTCCTAGTCCATCCTCCCCCAACTCCCACCCTCCTTGGCCACTACAAGTCTGTTCTCTGTATCTGTGAGTCTGTTTCTGTTTCATAGATAAATTCACTTTGCTGTATTTTAGATTTCACATAAAAGTGATAGCATATGGTACTTTAAATTGTGGAAAAATCAATGATTTTAAGTATATCAGGGAAATTATTGCTTAAATTTTCATCTAAATCTATGATAAAGTAGATCACATAATATGTGAGAAAATACCTCAGATTGAAAAATCTGCAATAGTAATAAATGCCTTTTTCTGTATTTAACTCTACTTTTAGTTATCAGGAGCAAGGTAACACAATAACCTATCAACAAAGTGTGTTGGTTTCCAGCATCCCTTTGTGTACCTTGCTGCCTTCACACACATGCACACACACATGGCTGATGATAATAGGGAGATGAGCATTCACAAGTGGGTTCTTACCTGCCTGAGAGGAGCAGTCACATAGAGGAGGGTGTGAGGGCAGTCTGGGTGGACTGTTCTCAGTGACTGATAAGGCCCATCTAGGCAGCCCCATTTTCACTGTCAGAGGTGGGTAAGAGTTCCTATCTTGAAAGCTGAAGCTTGCAGAGGTGACCTGGGACATAGCCAGGACTTCTGCTTCCTGCCAGTTCCCATGGAGCAGAGCACCGTGTGCTGTGGTTTGGACCAGATGTGTTCTTGTTGTTGGGACTCATCTGCACTTCATAGTAACTTGAGCAGCATGTCTGACCCCTGCTCCCTATGCACCACTGGCACCCCGCCCCTAGTTACCTCCAGACGCGGCAAAATCACCTCTGATTGCAAACCACTGTTCTGGAGGGTGCAACACACTTTACTATCAATACATAGATTGTCTGGGACTGTGATGAAGAGAAGGGGTGCATCCAGGGTTCTGCACATGTGACAAGTGACCCAAGGATGGTGTGACACAACAGTGTGATGAAGGGTGTGGGCAAAGTTGAAGGCAGAGCAATGTGATAAAGGATGAGGGCAAAGATGAAGGCACAACAATATGATGAAAGGTGTGGGCAAAGAAGAAGACACACTGATGTGATGAAGGGTGTGGGCAAAGTTGAAGGCACAGCAGTGCCATGAAGCATGTGGGCAAAGTTGAAGGCATAGCAGTGTGATCCGAGGTGTGGGCAAAGATGAAAGCACAACAGTGTGATGAAGGGTGTGGGCAAAGTTGAACATGGCAGATGAGTGAATTCTGGAGGATGGGCTTTTAGAACTTTCACTTACATTCTTTTTGAATTAAGCCTAAGTAATTGTCTTTGAAATTCAGCACCTTGCTCTTGAAAACTGCTCCTCAATCTATTCTGATAGCTTTCTATTTTATTCATCTCTCTTTATACATCCTATTTCCTAAGCACTTGATCACATTGATGCTTATCTTTGGATGGTCTCCAGAGTCAGCAAGTCGGGGTAAAGTCTCAGGATGCTAAGAAAGGAAAGAAAAGGTTGAGGAAAAGAGAGGTTATCAGAGGAATTCCTGAGCTAAAGTAAGATATCAAGATATTTTGCTAATAAGTGCAATAAAGACGTGAGGAATTTGGAAGGGACAAGGATAACACACTGACAGAGGGGCCTTCTTATATCCCTTCTTGAATTTTAACAAGATGCAGTAGTGCGACATCATGACTCACAAGTTTTGAGAGTTAGTAAAGAAATAATCTATGAAATAGTATATAATTCACGTGAGCCAGTGTAATAAGTTAGAAAAAAAATCAGTGTACTGGCATAGTTAAATTACTAATCTGATTTTTCTCTTAAGCAGAGTTTTATTAAGGTTTTGGAGTGAAAGAATTTTATGATTCTTTCATTCTCAAGGAAATGCAGTTTCATGAAGGTGTTTGTTCTCTGCCCCCTGAAACTTGATTCAGCTGTCCTAACATGTTTCTACTGTTTGCAGTGGTGCCATTTTTATCAAACTTCTGTTATTTTCTTTTAAAAAAACATTTTACTGGAGTATAGTTGATTAGCAATGTTGTGTTAATTGTAGGTATACAGCAAAGTGACTCAGTTATACATGTACTCTGAATATACATATATTCAGTTATACATATATGTATACATATATACATATATGTTATATATACATACAGTTATACATATATGTATAAATGAATATACATATATTCATTCTTTTTCATATTCTTTTCCTATGTAGGTCATTGCAAAATATTGGGCAGACTTCTCTGTGCTATATGGTAGGCCCCTGTTGATCATCTGTCTTATATATAGCAGTGTGTGTGTGTTAACAGTTTGGGTAGTTTCCAGGTCTGGGTAAGAACATCTCAGTGTCATCGTATTATCTGATTATCATACCTATCTTTCCCCTCTAAATTAGGATCTGTGCCTTTAATGAATTCAGCAACTTGTAAAATGTTTGCCCTCTAATGAGTTCTCAGATGACATGAAACCCTCATCTTCTGGGTCAGGTAAAAATTGGTATGTCTCCACTGGGGAGCTAGTGTAATAACAAGGTTCAGTCTGTGGTCCCATCAAGGTAACTGGTCAAGTCCCAGAAGCGAGTATTGAGATGAGGCTGGGCTTTGCTGCTGCTGCCTCCTTCCAGCCAACACATGGGCAAGTGGTCTGGGTCTTTTATTATCCACTGTGTGCTGTCACCTGTCTCATCCAAGAGTGGTTTTCTGGACTGGGGACTGGACCTGTCAAGCATTTCATTTGTCATAACTTATCTAAGCGAAACTGCGCTGCTGGCTGAACAGGTACCCTTACACATCCTTTCAGCAGCTCTTCAGTGACTAAGGATTCTAGAAATGCAACATGGAGGCTTTCTTCCTTTCCTCTCCTTTTACTTTGTCCTGCTTTAGTTTATTTTTTTTAAGCAGAGATCAACTGAAGTCATTTGCCTATCAGATATGTCTTCAACCGTTTGTCATACAGCCTGTCTTATTTTTCCTTGACTTTATTAAGAAAACGTTTGCTGTGAAGGTATTTTCTGGAAGTGATACTGAGGAAATGTGTGGTTAGTCAGCTGGTCCAGTTCTGAGGTTCATTACCTCAGCACCCCCATCATCCAATAGTGGGTGTCCCAGAGTCACTGCTCCAGAAATGAACTCAGTGCACCTGCCTACTGCATTCATGGAGAACTGGTTTAAATTCAAGCCATGAGGGACTGTTCAAAAAAGTATTCTTGTTTACCTGCCATTTGTATAATCCACGGCTTTTATAAATGCTCCATGCACTGAGTTGTTATGCATCCTATATCCATTATTCACCAAAATGTTTTTAGGAAAAGCTTAACTGTAAAACAGAACAGCTCATTTCATGGAGAAATCGGCTGACATTTTAGTGACTTGTCGTAAACAGTGCAGGGGACTAAGTAAGCTGAGTTTAATGACGAGTTTTACAGGGCAGTTTGTTCCTCCTCCTTCATGCGCTCTGTGTCCTTTTCCTGAGGGACAGGGATTTTGGGAAATCTCTCTCTTTTATATTCTTCTGAACCTTTAAATCTCTAACTAGAAGCAGAGGAGCCAAGATGGAATAAAACAAAAAAAAAAATTTAAAGAGGAGAGAGAGAATGCTTTAGCCAAGTGAAAGGAAGTGAAAGTATCTAGAACACAGGTTTTCTCTGGGTGGGGTGGGCTGGGGGGTTAGAATCAGAATGTTAGGGACGAGGGAAGTGATTGTGGAAAAGGGAGTCTAGATCCACCCACAGCCCTGTGCTCACAGTAAATGGCTCCCCATCCTCACTGTTGCTCAACCCAAAGCCTGTGGTCTCCCTCATCACCCTCTCCTTCACCACCGTCTCCCATCCCCACACTCCACTCCATCTCCCATCTGTATCACTGGCTGTTTTCAACCAATCAACTTTCTTTCTTTTTTTTTTTAACAAGATAAAAATAAACAGAAGTTTATTGATGTGCATTGTGTATGTACACATGGGAACACCCATTGATGGGTCACCCAAAGGGTAATTACATGCCCTTGTATGCCATCTTAGGCTAAAACAAAGAAAGAGTTTTAGGCTTTGGGGCTAGGGAGACAACTCATGGGAACAATCCAGGAAAAGTATGGTAAACAAGAGTTGTTTAGTTAGGTTTGCCATTCAGATTTAAGTCAGTTCCTTCTCCACTGATTAAAATTGTTAGGAGTCCTCCACTCCCTGGTGTGGAGAGGGAGACATCTTTACAAAAGGAAACTTAATGCCTTGTTTTTATTTTTATTTTTTTTTAATTTATTTTTTTAATTACAATACTGCATTTGTTTTGCCATACATTGACATGTATTAGCCACAGGTGAACACAATCTCCCAATGCTGAAGCCCCCTCCCACCTCCCACCCCACACCATCTACCTGAATCATCCTGTGCACCAGCCCCATGCAAGTCTATCCTATACCCTAGTCCTAACCACCAGCTCCTTTCACTTTTTTTTTCTTGAACCATCAGAAACCACCTCCCCACTACGCTCACTGATGCTACTGTGGTTCCCACAGATCATCCTCTGCAGGGCCACTAGAGGGATCCTTGGAAAGCTAAATTTTCAGTCACTCCCCTGCCAAAAAAATAAATGGCTGTTTATCTGGAATAAGAATCTCAAGTCAGTAAACATCAGGATTTATTCTATCACACTATATGGGCATATACTGTATAAATTATATATACATATATATTTATACACAGTCATGCATGTTATATACAGAATGTCTTATGAGTCCACTATTCATGGGACATCTGATTGTCTAGACATTTTCTATTTCCCAGACATTGCGTGGGAATGAGATCTTATTAAAATATCTTATTATACTTATGGACAGAAATGTTAAAATGTTTCTTGTAGCATAAGGGGAGACTTGCTTCCTTTCTTCTGATCTTGGCTTGTAAGTGCTTATTCATCTGGTCATTTGAATATTCATTTGAATTTGAAGAAAGCTGGCTGTGTGGCAAGAATTTTGCTGGAAGTTAGAATAAAAAAGATAATCCTGGATGGCACAGAATCTGGTGTTCAGTGTGGGCATAGCTACAAATAGCAAGTTCTTAGATTTCTATTTAGTCTTATATTTTGATTCTTATTATGATATAGGATGACAAAAATAATAGTAGTTGTCACAGCGTGAGTTAACATATATTCATGGCCTTTTCATCTCTGGCATTGTATGAAGATGTTTATGTGCTCTGTGTCATTGCATATTCATAGTCACCCACGAACTTATTCCCATTTTATATGTGGGGAACCGAGTTTTGACAAGTGTGGCCAAAATGGCATAGCTACAAGGTGCCCGAGAGCAATTTTTAGCACAGATTTTTGATAATCTGAAGCCTGACTGTAAACCATCACATAACAGCAAGTGAGAATTAGGAAGATGGGAAAATAAATGATAACTTTTTACATCTATACTTCTTAGAATATTGCCATAATAGTATCTAAAATCACAATGGCTATTCAAAATAAAATAGGATGTTTCTTTAAGAAAAAAACACATATTGAAATTATCTCAGGGAAGTTTTCCCTTGAGAAAGTTGAATCTCCTGTCAGTACATGTGAAAAACGTCACACTGTTCATCATAACCAAGAACTGTGGCACATCGAACAACAGGGCATCATTTGGCTTGTTAGTAAGGTAGAAATGCTTGTAAGTAAGGTAGAAATACCTTGCTAGTAAGGTAGAAAAAGCACTCGGGTTTTTTATTGAATATGCTCTTATGTGGATTTCTCTTTAGCAAGCAGTAAATAAAGCAGCAAAATAGGAAGCTCTGTTGTAAGACTTTCACAAAGGTAGCTTTTGTGGGATGAGGTAGCAATATCCTTAACGTAAGTTACATTTTATGCCAAATTTAGCAGGAAAATCACCACTCCAACCATTTTGTTTAGTTGTGTGATAACAGGTGAGCCTCATGCACGGGATGAAGTACATAGTGCTCTTGCTTTGAGAAGCACTGGCTGCTGTCTATGGAAAGAATGCAGGAGGGTCTTTGAGAATTTACAATGGAGTTCATGAACCTTAACATTAATAACCTTTGGGGTTGGATAATTTTTTGTTTCTTTTTGGACCTATCCTGTCTTTGGAAGGAATGATGGTAAAGCTGAAGCTCCAGTACTTTGGCCACCTCATGCGAAGAGTTGACTCATTGGAAAAGACTCTGATGCTGGGAGGGATTGGGGGCAGAAGGAGAAGGGGATGACCAAGGATGAGATGGCTGGATGGCATCCCGGATTCGATGGATGTGAGTCTGAGTGAACTCCAGGAGATGATGATGAACAGGGAGACCTGGCGAGCTGTGATTCATGGGGTCACAAAGAGTCGGACATGACTGAGCGACTGAACTGAACTGAACTATGCATTGTTTATCACTACTTCTGGCCTCTGCCAACTAGATGTCCCTTCCCATCTGTCCACCCCAACCAGGTGACAGCCATATGTGTCTCCACATACTGAGATCTGCTGATTTACAACTGATTTGTAGACATTTTGCAGAAAAGGTCATAAATTATTGCAGGCACTTTTCCCATGGTTTCGTTTTCTGAAATTTGCTTTGAATGTCCTGAAGCAAAGTGCTCAAAGGCAACTGAATTGCACAAGCAAAAACAGTGTGTTATTTGCATGACATTTTTATGATGAGACAGGAGACATGCATCATAAATAGGCTCAGTGGCTCACAGGGAGAAAAATGAATTGGCTATTTTGCCATAAATTTACCTGTAAATGCATGGGACTTAAACAAGGATTTGTTTTAGTCAATAGATTTACCCACAAACACCATTATCAGGTGTATATCTTATATTAATTTACATATCAGTACACCAGAACCTTGTTAATCTGACACCATTACATTTAAAACAATATTTAAATCAAAGTAATTATTGTTTCTCAGGTGACCCAATGCCAACTTATAATCTTGTTAAAATACTAAGTAATCATAGGGCTGGGTGATGTCAATATTATGGCAGCATGAGATGCTCCTTCTGCCCAACACACCAGGATGCCATAGAATTCCATAAGTGTGCATCTAAAGGTGGGTGGGCTGGACTCACAGAGAAGGTAGAGCCAGGGGGCATCAGAGGCTATGCCTGTGGTTCTGGGTCCCCTGCTACAGCAGCTGAGCCCCCAGCTCCAGAGAACCTGGTAACATCAGGGGAGGGCATGAAAATGGTGCAGCCTCCTGGCCACAGTGGTGCCATGGCCATGGGACATTGGACAGCAGTGGGAGGGCAGTCCTGCAACTCAGTGCCTCCAGTTTCAAAGGGGCCAGCAACTCTGGCCTCCACCCCACTCACAGTGGCAACACCTGCAGACCTGACAACCTGAGTCACACAAGAGAAACCTGTGGCCTGGTTCCCGACTCCATTCTCCTACCATGGTGACCGGAAAGAAATTGGACCCTGGATGCAGAGGACCCAGCTGAACACTAGAGCAGCAAGGCCCCAGTGACCCTGGCAGCACAAGCAGTGACAAGAAGGACCCCAGTGGCACCACTGACACAAGGGGAGGAGGGTGGGAAAGTGCAGACTCTGAAGCAACAGCCAGCGGCAGCTCAGCTAAGGCAAGACAAAGCCCTGTGCGGTAGCCTCACTACAAGAAAACAAAAGAAAGGCCTCTAATTATCAGAATCAAGTTTTTAGAAAAGTTTTACCTGCAGAAGGAAGGTGTTCACTACTTTGAATGTCCTGGCGAAGGAACAGAGTTCATTAAGCACCATGAAGAACCATGGCAACTGAGAATCACACAAAAAATGGCAGTTCTCCAGAAAGCAAGCTTAAAGTCATGGAAATGGTAGTATACATGATAGATGATTCAAAATAGCTGTCATGGAGATGTCATAGTTATCAGTGGGCTACAATGTCATGAACCTCATTCCATAGTTCATCAGGCACTCTATCTATCAGATCTAGGCCCTTAAATCCATTTCTCACTTCCACTGTATAATCATAAGGGATTTGATTTAGGTCATACCTGAATGGTCTAGTGATTTTCCCTACTTTCTTCAGTTTAAGTCTGAATTTGGTAATAAGGAGTTCATTATCTGAGCCACAGTCAGCTCCTGGTCTTATTTTTGTTGACTGTATAGAGCTTCTCCATCTTTGGCTGCAAAGAATATAATCAATCTGATTTTGATGTTGACCATCTGGTGATGTCCATGTGTAGAGTCTTCTCTTGTCTTGTTGGAAGAGGGTGTTTGCTATAACCAGTGCATTTTCTTGGCAAAACCCTATTAGTCTTTGCCCTGCTTCATTCCATATTCCAAGGCCAAATTTGCCTGTTGCTCCAGGTGTTTCTTGATTTCCTACTTTTGCATTCCAGTCCCCTATAATGAAAAGGACATCTTTTTGGGGTGTTAGTTCTAAAAGGTCTTGTTGGTCTTCATAGAACCGTTCAACTTCAGCTTCTTCAGCATTACTGGTTGGGGCAAAGACTTGGATAACTGTGATATTGAATGGTTTGTCTTGGAAATGAACAGAGATCATTCTGTCATTTTTGAGATTGCATCCAAGTACTGCATTTTGGGCTCTTTTGTTGACCATGATGGCTACTCCATTTCTTCNAGCATATTGGGCACCTACTGACCTGGGGAGTTACTCTTTCAGTATCCTATCATTTTGCCTTATCATACTGTTCATGGAGTTCTCAAGGCAAGAATACTGAAGTGGCTTGCCATTCCCTTCTCCAGTGGACCACGTTCTGTCAGCCCTCTCCACAATGACCTGCCTGTCTTGGGTTGCCCTGCAGGCATGGCTTGGTTTCACTGAGTTAGACAAGGCTGTAGTCCTAGTGTGATTAGACTGACTAGTTTTCTGTGAGTATGGTTTCAGTGTGTCTGCCCTCTGATGCCCTCTTGCAACACCTACCATCTTTCTTGGGTTTCTCTTACCTTGGACGTGGGGGTATCTCTTCACGGCTGCTCCAGCTAAGCACAGCCACTGCTCCTTACCTTGGATGAGGGGTATCTCCTTACCACCGCCGTTCCTGACCAGAGTGCGTGATGAACTATGGAATGAGGTTCGTGACATTGTATGGGAGACAGGGATCAAGACCATCCCCATGGAAAAGAAATGCAAAAAAGCAAAATGGCTGTCTGGGAAGGTCTTACAAATAGCTGTCAAAAGAAGAGAGGTGAAAAGCAAAGGAGAAAAGGAAAGATATAAGCATCTGAATGCAGAGTTCCAAAGAAAGCAAGAAGAGATAAGAAAGCCTTCTTCAGTGATCAATGTAAAGAAATAGAGGAAAATAACAGAATGGGAAAGACTAGAGATGTCTTCAAGAAAATTAGAGATACCAAAGGAACATTTCATGCAAAGATGGGCTCGATAAAGGACAGAAATGATATGGACCTAACAGAAGCAGAAGATATTAAGAAGAGGTGGCAAGAATACATGGAAGAACTGTACAAAAAAGATCCTCGTGATCCAGAAAATCATGATGATTTGATCACTAATCTAGAGCCAGACATCTTGGAATATGAAGTCAAGTGGGCCTTAGAAAGCATCACTATGAACAAAGCTAGTGGAGGTGATGGAACTCCAGTTGAGCTATTTCAAATCCTGAAAGATGATGCTATGAAAGTGCTGCACTCAATATGCCAGCAAATTTGGAAAACTCTGCAGTGGCCACAGGACTGGAAAAGGTCAGTTTTCATTCCAATAACAAAGAAAGGCAATGCCAAAGAATGCTCAAACTACTGCACAATTGCACTCATCTCACATGCTAGTAAAGTAATGCTCAAAATTCTGCAAGCCAGGCTTCAGCAATACATGAACCGTGAACTTCCTGCTGTTCAAGCTGGTTTTAGAAAAGGCAGAGGAACGAGAGATCAAATTGGCAACATCTGCTGGATCATGGAAAAAGCAAGAGAGTTCCAGAAAAACATCTATTTCTTCTTTCTTGACTATGCCAAAGCCTTTGACTGTGTGGATCACAATAAACTGTGGAATATTCTGAAAGAGATGGGAATATCAGACCACCTGGCCTGCCTCTTGAGAAATCTGTATGCAGGTCAGGAAGCAACAGTTAGAACTGGACATGGAACAACAGACTGGTTCCAGATAGGAAAAGGAATGTGTCAAGGCTGTATATTGTCACCCTGCTTATTTAACTTATATGCAGAGTATATCATAAGATATGCTGGGCTGGAAGAAACACAAGCTGGAATCAAAATTGCCAGGAGAAATATCAATAACCTCAAATATGCAGATGACACCAGCCTTATGGCAGAAAGTGAAGAGGAGCTAAAAGGCCTCTTGATGAAGGTGAAGGAGGAGAGTGAAAAAGTTGGATTAAAGCTCAACATTCAGAAAACGAAGGTCATGGCATCCAGTCCCATCACCTCCTGGGAAATAGATGGCGAAACAGTGGAAACAGTGTCAGACTTTATTTTTTTGGGTTCCAAAATCACTGCAGATTGTGACTGCAGCCATGAAATTAGAAGATGTTTACTCCTTGGAAGTAAAGTTATGACCAACTTAGATAGTATATTCAAAAGCAGAGACATTACTTTGCCGACTAAGGTCCATCTAGTCAAGGCCATGGTTTTTCCACTGGTCATGTATGGATGTGAGAGTTGGACTGTGAAGAAGGCTGAGCGCTGAATAATTGATGCTTTTGAACTGTGGTGTTGGAGAAGTCTCTTGAGAGTCCCTTCGACTGCAAGGAGATCCAACCAGTCCATTCTGAAGGAGATCAACCCTGGGATTTCTTTGGAAGGAATGATGCTAAAGCTGATACTCCAGTACTTTGGCCACCTCTTGCAAAGAGGTGACTCATTGGAAAAGACTCTAATGCTAGGAGGGATTAGGGGCAGGAGGAGAAGGGGACGACCGAGGATGAGATGGCTGGATGGCATCACGGACTTGGTGGAGGTGAGTCTGAATGAACTTTCAGAGATGGTAATGAACAGGGAGGCCTGGCGTGCTGCGATTCATGGGGTCGCAAAGAGTCGGACATGACTGAGTTACTGAACTGAACTGAACTGAAATGAAAAAATTGGTTCTTTTTAGAATTTAAAGTGAAAGTTCTGGAACTGAAATCAACAGAGATGAAGAATGAGTTGGGATTTAAAACAGAACACAAATCATATGAAGAGAGAGTTAGTGAGGTTGAAGATAGAGATCTAGAAATATAAATAGAGAAGAGAGGGGATTAGAATCTAAAGTCAGTGAAGAAATCCTGCAACAGCTATTCTGTTCCACTGGGAAGGGCAACATTAGGGCATTGGGTATCTCAGAGAGATAAAGGAGGGGAAAGGGGGGCATTTAGAGACATTTAAAGAAATAATAGCTGAGAACTTCCCAAACCTGGGAAAGGAACTGGACATGTACATCTTTAAAGCTAAGAGAAATTCTAATTAACTCAGTGCAAAAGTGAGTAGAATAACCAATCTAATTGACTCAATGTTCTTCAGGACAAAACTGTCAAAGGTCAATGGCAAAGTATTTTAAAGGTGGCCAGGGAAAAAAGAATGGTAACTTCCAAATAAACTCCCATTAAGCTATCAGCAGCTCTCTCAGAAACTCTGTAGGCCAGGAGAGAGTGGAATGACATCCTCAAAAGATTGAAAGATAAAAACTGTTGGCCAAGAATACTCTTAAGACATTCTAGAAATAAATAGAAGACATAAAGAAATGGAAGTTTACTCTGTGTCCATGGATTGGATGAATTAACACTGTTAAAAAGTCCATGATGCATACAACAGCCCACAGATCAATGCAAATCCCTATCAAAATCCCAACAATATTTTTTACTGAAGTAGAACAAAAAATTCTAGCATTTACATCAGACTACAGAAGACTCTGAATAACCACAGCAACCTTTGGAAAAAAGAACAAAACTATGATGTGTATCACACTCTGTGATTTCAAACTAGATTACAAAGCTGTAATAATAAAAAACTGTATGATATTTAAAGCAAAAGAGATATGTAGATCAATGGAACAGAGTTAAGAGCTCAGAAGTAAACTCATGCATATATAGACAATTAATTTATGATAAAGAAGCAAGTAACACAATAGAGAGAGAATAGTCTCATCAATAAGTGGTATCAGGAAAACTGAACACCACATACAAAGAATGAAACAAGACCACAGTCTCCCACCATACAGAAAAACAAATCAAAGTGGATTAAAAACTTGAAACAATAAAATCCTAGAAGGAAATATAGATACTACACTCAAAAGCAAAAATAAAAAATGGGACTACATCAAGTAAAAAAGCTTCTGCACAGCAAAGGAAGCAAAATTTTTGAAAAGACAATTTACCAAGTGAGAGAGGATTTTATTTGCAAATCATAATTCTGATAGGGGATTAATATAAAATATAAAACTCTTTTATCTCAACAGCAACAAAAAACCCCAAAACAACCTGATTAAAATATATGGAGAAGAGCTAAATTGATGTTTGTTTTTTTTTTTTTTTCCATAGCCAACAGATATGTGAAAAGATATTCAAAATTACTAATTGTTAGGAAAATGCATATAAAAGCCACAATGAGACATCACCTCATGGCCATTAGAATTTGTCAAAAAAAAAAAAAAGTGTTGCAGAGGATGTAGACATTGTAGAAATAAATGTCCTGTCCTATTGGTGGGGGAAAAAACTACTGGTGCATCCACTATGAAAAACATTATAGATGTTTTTCAAATAATTAAGAATAGAGCTGCTGTATGGCCCAGATAGTTCACTTCTGGGTGTTTATCTGAATATATGAAAATGCTAACTTGAAAAGACTTATGCACCTCTATGTTCACTGCAGTGTTATTCATAATAACCAAGATATGGAAGCAACCTAAGTGTCCATCAATGGATGATTAGAAAAAGAAAAGGTGGTGTGTGTATACACACACACAATGGCATACTACTCATCAAAAGGAAAATCTCACCATTTCTGACAAGGTAGGCGGACCCTGAGTGTATTACACTGAATGAAATGTGAGATAAATACAGACAAATGCCATGTGACCCCACTCATGTGTGGAGTATAAAACCAATCCAAACAATAAATGAACAGATCAAACCAACACAAACCTATAGATACAGAGAACAGAGTAGTAGTTACCAGAAGGGAAGTCGGGTAGGGGTATGGGGAGTAAAGGGGTCAACTATGTGGTGATGGATGAAACTAAAGGTTTAGCGAGCACATTGCAGTGTAGACAGAGGTCGGAATGTATGCTGTACATGTAAAACTTATGTACTGTTGTAAACCCGTAAAAAAATAAAATGAGCAATTGCAAATTGAAATGCTTTTATCATGTTTATATATTAATTTTATAAGCTTTAGTGTTATTTATTAGAATTCTATATTAGTCCATTTTGGGTTTTTAATGTCAGTCATTTAGATGCCATTGAGTTTTAGCGTATGATGTGCATTTCATTTTTTAAAAAATTTAAATCTGTTTATTTTAATTGAAGGCTAATTACTTTACAATCTTGTATTGGTTCTGCCACACATCAACATGAATCCACCATGGGCATACAAATGTTCCCCATCCTGAAGCCCCCTCCCACATCCCTCCCCATACCATCCCTCCAGGCATGCCAGTGCACCAGGTCCAAGGATCCTATATCGAATCTGGACTGGCGATTCGTTGCTTATATGATATTATACATGTTTCCATGACATTCCCCCAAATCATCCCACCCTCTCCCTCTCCCACAGAGTCCAAAAGACTGTTCTATACATCTGTGTCTCTTCTGCTGTCTTGCATACAGGGTTATCATTACCATCTTTGTGTTCAGTTCAGTTCCGACGCTCAGTACTGTCTGACTCTGTGATTCCATGAATTGCAGCACGCCAGGCCTCCCTGTCCATCACCAAATCCCGGAGTTCACTCAGACTCACGTCCATCGAGTCAGTGATACCATCCAGCCATCTCATCCTCTGTCATCCCATTCTCCTCCTGCCTCCAACTCTCCCAGCATCAGAGTCTTTTCCAATGAGTCAACGCTTCGCATGAGGTGGCCAAAGTACTGGAGTTTCAGCTTTAGCATCATTCCCTCCAAAGAAATCCCAGGGCCGATCTCCTTCCGAATGGACTGGTTGGATCTCCTTGCTGTCCAAGGGACTCTCAAGAGGCTTCTCCAACACCACAGTTCAAAAGCATCAATTATTCAGTGCTCAGCCTTCTTCACAGTCCAACTCTCACATCCACACATGACTACTGGAAAAACCATAGCCTTGACTAAACAGACCTTAGTGGGCAAAGTAACGTCTCTGCTTTTGAATATGCTATCTAGGTTGCTCATAACTTTTCTTCCAAGGAGTAAGCGTCTTTTAATTTCATGGCTGCAGTCACCATCTGCAGTGATTTTGGAGACCCCCAAAATAAAGTCTGACACTGTTTCCACTGTTTCTCTATTTCCCATGAAGTGATGGGACCGGATGCCATGATCTTTGTTTTCTGAATGTTTTAAGCCAACTTTTTCACTCTCCTCTTTCACTTTCATCAAGAGACTTTTTAGTTCCTCTTTACTTTCTGCCATAAGGGTGGTGTCATCTGCATATCTGAGGTTATTGATATTTCTCCTGGCAATCTTATTCCAGCTTGTTTCTTCCAGTCCAGCGTTTCTCATGATGTACTCTGCATATAAGTTAAATAAGCAGGGTGACACTATACAGCCTTGACACACTCCTTTTCCTATTTGGAGCCAGTCTGTTGTTCCATGTCCAGTTCTAACTGTTGCTTCCTGACCTGCATACAGATTTCTCAAGAGGCAGGTCAGGTGGTCTGGTATTCCCATCTCT
>SJYG01000878.1:141560-179227 GCA_006410535.1 Litocranius walleri | reverse complement strand
CTTACTTCACTCTGTATAATAGGCTCCAGTTTCATCCACCTCATTAGAACTGATTCAAATGTATTCTTTTTAATGGCTGAGTAATACTCCATTCCACTGCTTTCTTATCCATTCTTCTGCTGATGGGCATCTAGGTTGCTTCCATGTCCTGGCTATTATAAACAGTGCTGTGATGAAAATTGGGATACATATGTCTCTTTCAATTCTGGTTTCCTCAGTGTGTATGTCCAGCAGAGGGATTGCTGGGTCATAAGGAGTTCTATTTTCATTTTTCTAAGGAATCGCCACACTATTCTCCATAGTGGCTGTACTAGTTTGCATTCCCACCAGCAGTGTAAGAGGGTTCCCTTTTCTCCACATCCTCTCCAGCATTTATTGCTTGTAGACTTTTGGATCGCAGCCATTCTGACTGGTGTGAAATGGTACCTCATTGTGGTCTTGATTTGCATTTCTCTGATAATGAGTGATGTTGAGCATCTTTTCATGTGTTTGTTAGCCATCTGTATGTCTTCTTTGGAGAAATGTTTGTTTAGTTCTTTGGCCCATTTTTTGATTGGGTCATTTATTTTTCTGGAATTGAGCTGCAGGAGTTGCTTATATATTTTTGAGATTAGTTGTTTGTCAGTTGCTTTATTTGCTATTATTTTCTCCCATTCAGAAGGCTGTCTTTTCACCTTGCTTATAGTTTCCTTTGTTGTGCAGAAGCTTTTAATTTTAATTAGGTCCCATTTGTTTCTTTTTGCTTTTATTTCCAGTATTCTCGGAGGTGGGTCATAGAGGATCCTGCTGTCATTTATGTCGGAGAGTGTTTTGCCTATGTTCTCCTATAAGAGTTTTATAGTTTCTGGAAACATTCCATTCACTATTGCAATGAAAAGAATAAAATACTTAGGAATATATCTACCTAAAGAAACTAAAGACTATATATAGAAAACTATAAAACACTAGTGAAAGAAATCAAAGAGGACACTAATGGAGAGATATACCATGTTCATGGATCGGAAGAATCAATATAGTGAAAATGAGCATATTACCCAAAGCAATCTATAGATTCAATGCAATCCCTATCAAGCTACCAGTGGTATTTTTCACAGAGCTTGAACAATTAATTTCACAATTCTTATGGAAATACAAAAGACCTCGAATAGCCAAAGCAATCTTGAGAAAGAAGAATGGAACTGGAGGAATCAACCTGCCTGACTTCAGGTTCTACTACAAAGCCACAGTCATCAAGACAGTATGGTACTGGCACAAAGACAGAAATATAGATCAATGGAACAAAATAGAAAGCCCAGAGATAAATCCATGCACCTGTGAACACCTTATCTTCGACAAAGGAGGCAAGAAGATACAATGGAGAAAGGACAATCCCTTTAACAAGTGGTGCTGGAAAAACTGGTCAACCACTTGTAAAAGAATGAAACTAGAACACTTTCTAACACCATACACAAAAATAAACTCAAAATGGATTAAAGATCTAAACATAAGACCAGAAACTATAAAACTCTTAGAGGAGAACTTAGGCAAAACACTCTCCGACATAAATCACAGCAGGATTCTCTATGATGTGCATTTCAAATGCTTTATTTGCTAATTTGCCTCCTGAGAAGCTGTTGCATTTCAGATGATGGTTTTGGATTAGTCTGGATTGGGGAAGCTGACTATGCTTTCTGAAATTCTTGAGCATCTAATCATATTAGAAAGTCTTAAAAGTGTGGAACAAATACAAGAATTCCTGGGAAAACAGCATATGAGTATAGGTGGAGCACAGAGGGTTTTTAAGTCAGTGAAATTTATGTGCAACACTGTAATGGTGGAAATGTGTTATCATAGATTTTATTCAAACCCATAGAATGTGCAATGTTGAGCAAACATTAATGTAAACCATGAGCGTTGGAAGATGAAGATGTGTCAATGTAGGTTCAGCAACTGTTTACAACTGGATCTTTCTGGTGGGGATGTAGATACTGGGGGAGGCAATGCATTTGTGACAGCAGGGTGTGTATGTATGTAGGAAGTCTCTGTAACTTCTGCTAATTCTGCTGTTAACCTAATATTGATCTAAGAAATAAAAACTAGGGAGTTCGCTGGCAATGTAATGGTTAAGACTTCATGCTGTCACTGCCAAGGGCCCAGGTTCAATCCCTGGTCAGGGAACTAAGATCCCACAAGCCGAATAGACAGCTCTCCTCCATCAAAAATAAAAATAAGTCTATTAAAAAGTATACTGTTCTTTGATTTCAAATGGTATACATAGTGATTTTAATATGACATCGGTGTCTCATCTTGGTTTATTATCACTGTAACCCTTGAGAAATCTGTATGCAGGTCAGGAAGCAACAGTTAGAACTGGACATGGAACAACAGACTGGTTCAAGATAGGAAAAGTAGTGTGTCAAGGCTGTATATTGTCACCCTGCTTATTTAACTTATATGCAGAGTACACCATGAGAATCGCTGGGCTGGAAGAAAGACAAGCTGGAATCAAGATTGCCGGGAGAAATATCAATAACCTCAGATATGCTGATGACACCACCCTTATGACAGAAAGTGAAGAGGAACTAAAGAGCCTCTTGATGCAAGTGAAAGAGGAGAGTAAAAAAGTTGGCTTAAAGCTCAACATTCAGAAAACGAAGATCATGGCATCTGGTCCCATCCCTTCATGGGAAATAGAGAAACAGTGGAAACAGTGTCAGACTTTATTTTGGGGGGCTCCAAAATCACTGCAGATGGTGACTGCAGCCATGAAATTAAAAGGCGCTTACTCCTTGGAAAAAAGTTATGACCAACCTAGATAGCATATTCAAAAGCAGAGACATTACTTTGCTGACTAAGGTCCATCTAGTCAAGGCTATGGTTTTTCCTGTGGTCATGTATGGATGTGAGTTGGACTGTGAATAAAGCTGAGTGCCAAAGAATTGATGCTTTTGAACTATGGTGTTGGAAAAGACTCTTGAGAGTCCCTTGGACTGCAAGGAGACCCAATCAGTCCACTCTGAAGGAGATCAGCCCTGGGATTTCTTTGGAAGGAAAGACGCTTAAACCTGAAACTCCAGTATTTCGGCCACCTCATGTGAAGAGTTGACTCATTGGAAAAGACTCTGATGCTGGGGATGGGGGCGATTGGGTGCAGGAGGAGAAGGGGATGACAGATGATGAGATGGCTGGATGGCATCACTGACTCAATGGATGTGAGTCTGAGTGAACTCCGGGATTTGGTGATAGACACGGAGGCCTGACGTACTGCAATTCATGAGGTCGCAAAGAGTCAGACATGACTGAGTGACTGGACTGAACTGAACTGAACTGAACCCTTAAAGACCTGTCTGGTAATCCCTCTGATTTCTAATCTTTACTGTAGATAAGGTAGACATTGAAGACTATATTTAATGAAACTGTGATCCTGTACACTTTTTCCAGGCAATACTGACCTTGTTAATAAAGACTTTTTCAATTAAATAATTTATAAATGAGATATTTTTGCTGGTGAGTACTCAAGCCATTTTAATCTGTCTTTCAAATCTCAGAATTAAATTTGTGTAGTAGGTAACTTGAATCCTTATTCTTTCTAGTCTAATTTTTTGGTTCAAATACAGGCAAAAGGTGAATTTTTTTCAGATTCCAAAATTCTTACCAGACATTTTCAGGGAGTTGATTCATTTTTTACAGTATCCCACCTAATTTGGTCAATCCTGTTGGCTATGGCTAATCTTAATGGCCATGGAAATAAATGTGGAGGTTGTAACAGCCTGTCTTTATGGACTGTTTTGATCTTCAGAAGTCACTAAAATAAGCTCACAAAACTTCTGAAAAATTCTGTCCAGCCTGTGATATATTTTTGAAAAAGTATGGTGAATCTTAAATTTTCAACTTAATTTTTTTTCTGCCACTGAAATCTAAGTACTTGTAAATAGATTTTTATATTCTTTATTATTCTCAGGGTTTTAGGAATTGCTTTCACGGATGTTTGAAATAGTTACTGTCACAGTGATGAGGTTATTGATGATAGTGACCCTTTGCTGAAAGCTTCTATAACATTTTATTTTTAACAGAAACCTCATTCTTCAAAATTGAATTCATCATTGACTTCCCCTCAAGGTAATTGTTTTTCAACTCCCTTTTGTCTAGCATGAAACTAGTTTAAAACCTCTGAAACCTTGTGTCTGTTTATTGTTTTTGCTATGGGTTCTCCTTCATTATCTATATCCAATGTCACGGAGTCCTGCCAGCTTTACATTCAAGTGCCTCAAATAATTAAAACAGTAAGAATAATGTTTTCCCATAAGCCATATTCTAATTCAGGCACTCCTTCTAGTGCCTTTTAATTAATCTCCCTACTTGTATTCTTTACCCATTTAGACTAATACTTCATACAGTATGCAGATCTATTTCTCTAAATATCTGTGTTCATGTTATTGCTATGCTTCTAAAACCTTCAGTCATTCCCTGTCATACACAAGATAAAATCTAAATCCTTTAGTCTAAACTTCAAATAATCTGTCATACTCTGTCCTACCTACTTTTTCCACAAACATTTCCCAAAATATTGGACAGAACTGATTCCTCATTCTTACTGTGTGAAAATTTTAACTATGCATAAAACATATTATGCTATCTACTCTCAAAACAGTTGACTTCCCCTCTCTGATCATAGAAACTTCTTTTTCTTGTGAAAAATTAGAAAATATTATTGATCTCTTAACTATTTTGTGTTAATAAATTTGTTAAATATTGTTATGTAGTAAGGCTGTAAAAATTTCAAAAGTACTTTGATATATGATTTTTCAAGGGGATTTTTTTTTCAAGTGATGTATAGCTGATTTACAATGTTATGTTAGCTTCAGGTATACAGAAAATATATGTATATATTCTTTTTCAGATTCTTTTCCCTTAAAAGGGAAAGTCACTCAGTTGTGTCTGACTCTGTGACACTATGGACTATACAGGCCCAGGCCAGAATACTGGAGTGGGTAGCCATTCCCTCCTCCAGGGGATCTTCCCAACGCAGGGATCGAATCCAGGTCTTCCACATTGCAGGAGGATTCTTTACCAGCTGAGCCACCAGGGAAGCCCAAGAATACTGGAGTGGATAGCCTATCCCTTCTCCAGTGTGTCTTCCCGACCTGGGAATAAACGAGGGTCTCCTGCATTGCAGGCAGATTCTTTACTAGTTGAGTTACTAGGAAACCCCTTTGCCTTATAGGTTATTATAAAACATTGAATCTAGTTCCCTGTGCTATACCATAGGACTGTGTTGATTACCTATTTTATATACTGTAGTGTGTATATGTTAATCCCAAAGATTTAGTTTATCCCTCTGCAACCATTCCCCTTTGGTAACTATAAATTTGTTTTCTATGTCTGTGGGTCTGTTTCTCTTTTTGTAAATAAGTTTATTTGCATATGTTTTTTAGATTCCACATGTAAGTAATGTTATTTGATATTTGTCTTTGTCTGGATTACTTAGTGTGATTATCCTTAGTATAGTGGGGGTAGTAGGGGAAAATAGAATTGAGCGTTCAATGGTCTCCTTCAGTCTGTAAATTTTCAGTATTTGGAAACATAACTGTCTAATATGTACTTATGTATAATATCTGTTCATTTGCTTGTTTTTTTTAAATTATATTAAGCTCCTGAGAGGACAGGTGCTGTCTTCTAAGTGTGTGAATATGTGGTTTGTATTTCTTCATAATGTTGAATTAGGTACTTGAGAAAGTGTGTTGCATGAGCTTGTAGAGTTGGGAAGGAGGTGTTTTTTCTTGCCTAATAGCTTAAGCAGATAAGAAATCTTTACTTCTCGCAAACAGGCCTTGGAGCATGGCTGGTAAGCACAAATGCCCCTGGAAACTAGGCAGTAAGATGAGAGGGTGGGCTTGTAGGTTGGAGAGTAAAATTGGGAGGGGGTTGATTTTTCTGAAGGGTCAGCTGCTGGTCAACACGACCTGTTGTTGCCACAGTCAAGCCCAGAAGTGCCTGATTTACCTTTTCAAGAGGAGATGGAGATTTGAGTTTTTATGTGAAATAGCCAATTTTGTTTTGTTTTGTTTTGTTTTTCCTCTGAAATTTAACAGGCCAAATTTTACACCAGTATAAGCTGCATTTGTCCTGGAGGCTGCTGGTTTGCAATATTGGCCCTAGAGAGATGTTCACTCTTCACAATGATGTGATTATAGTAGAATTCTCTCATCTAACATAATCAAGGTGAGTAGTTGGTCAGTTAGTTAGAAGAAGCAGTTAAAGTGGCAAATCATAGACAAATGACTGACTTGTATTATGAAAGTCATAGGATAACACACCATGGTACTTGTGCCAAACATTTTATGTTAACTTAGAACATGTAAATTCACCAATCTTTTCAAGTGAGCATAAGGCTTTTCTCTGGGTATCAGTTTACTGATTGTATTATTAAACTTCTTTTCCTGTCCTCCATTTCTAGGTCCCATTTCCTTCAAGCAGAGGGAGAAATATTAATACTAGCCTGGCCAGCTGAGGGCAGAATCCTTCTAAATTTCTATGATGTTCTTCCAACTTTCACATTGCCTTTTCCCCAAATAAGACACTTTATTATTAGAGAAAGATCTTCATGACCCAGATAATCACGATGGTGTGACCACTCACTTAGAGCCAGACATCCTGGAATGCAAAGTCAAGTGGGCCTTAGAAAGCATCACTACAGATAAAACTATTGGAGGTGATAGAATTCCAGTTGAGCTATTTCAAATCCTAAAATATGGTGCTGTGAAAGTGCTGCACTCAATATGTTAGCAAATTTGGAAAACTCAGCAGTGGCCACAAGACTGGAAAATATCATTTTTCATTCCAATCCCAAAGAAAGGCAAAGCTCAAACTACTACACAATTTCACTCATCTCACATGCTAGCAAAATAATGCTCAAAATTCTCCAAGCCAGGCTTCAACAGTACATGAATGATGAACTTCCAGATATTTCAACTGGATTTAGAAAAGGCAGAGGAACCAGAGATCAAATTCCCAATACCCACTGGATCATTGCTAAAGCAAGAGAGTTCCAGAAAAACATCTGTTGCTTTATTGAATACACCAAAGCCTTTGACTGTGTGGATCACAGCAAACTGGAAAATTCTGAAAGAGATGAGCATATCAGACCACATGACATGCCTCTTGAGAAACCTATATGCAGGTCAGGAAGCAACAGTTAGAACTGGACATGGAACAATAGACTGGTTCCAAATAGGAAAAGGAGTGTGTCAAGGCTGTATATTATCACCCTGCTTATTTAACTTATATGCAGAGTACTTCATGAGAAATGCCAGCTGGATATAGCACAAGCTGGAATCAAGACTGTCGTCAGGAGAAATATCAATAACCTCAGATATTCAGATGACACTACCTTTATTGTAGAAAGTGAAGAAGAACTAGAAAGCCTTTTGATGAGAGTGAAAGAGGAGAGTGAAAGTTGGCTTAAAACTCGACATTCAGAAAATGAAGATCATGGCATCTGGTCCCATCACTTCATGGCAAATAGATGGGGAAACAGTGGAAACAGTGTCAGACTTTATTTTTCTGGGCTCCAAAATCACTGCAGATGGTGATTGCAGCCATGAAATTAAAAGATGCTTACTTCTTGGAAGGAAAGTTATGACCAACCTAGATAGCATATTAAAAAGCAGAAACATTACTTTTCCAACAAAGGTCTGTCTACTGAAAACTATGGTTTTTCCATTAGTCATGTATGGATGTGAGAGTTGGACTATAAAGAAAGCTGAGAGCCAAAGAATTGATGCTTTTGAACTGTGATTTTGGCGAAGATTCTTGAGAGTCTCTTGGACAGCAAGGAAATCTAACCAATCCATCCTAAAGGAAATCAGTCCTGGGTGTTCATTGGAAGGACTGATGCTGAAGCTGAAACTCCAATACTTTGGCCACCTGATGTGAAGAAATGACTCATTTGAAAACACCCTCATGCTGGGAAAGATTGAACGTGGGAGGAGAAGGGGACGACAGAGGATGAGATGGTCAGATGACATCATTGACTGAATGGACGTGAGTTTGCGTAAACTCCAGGAGTTGGTGATGGACAGGTAGGCCTGGTGTTCCACAGTCCATGGGGTCACAAACAATCAGACACAACTGAGTGACTGAACTGAACTGACTGATTATTAGTGACTTTATCCAAAGCATTTACATTAGTTTTCTTAGAAGAAATTCTTTTTTTCACATGCCTAGTTCATCAGTTGACACAGTATTTAGTATATATAATTACAGTGTGAAACAAGTCGAGAATGAACACATTTGGGAACCAGTGAAATGAACTCCTGGAAACCATGCAGTTGAACACATGGCAGCAGGAGGAGATAGGAGAATAAAGATGAGCCTTCCGATCATGTGATTCAGCAGGTTGTCCATGGAGATAGACGAGTTTCATGAGAAGACATGAATAAATCCAGTCACTTGATCACAGGAAGGTCTAAGTGAGAACCATATTGTACATAGTGTTACAATTGATTGTGCTGGTCCCTACTGAAAAGCCCTTATGCTGGCATAGCATCAGTGCCACCCATGAATCCAAGTGATGCTCCAGAGGTGGGTTACATGGGCTTTTGGTGACTCTCATGAGGTCAGGGGGTGGTGGTGTTAATTCTCAACCGGTGGCAAAATATTTGCTTCAGAGGAGGTTATCTTGAGTAGGAATCATTTTTCTACTATTGTAACCAAAATTAGGGTCAAGTGCTTCCACTCAAAAGCGAATAAAGAGGTGAGGTTGGTGGAAAGGAAATATTGCTTTATAATGGATGCTAGTATTTGGGATGGGAGATGGTCTCCTATTTAAACAACAGCTCCACTTTCCACACCCCATACTCCCAACAATCATACAGTTCAGTTCAGTCACTCAGTCGTGTCGGGCTCTTTGCGACCCCATGAATCACAGCACGCCAGGCCTCCCTGTCCATCACCAAATCCCAGAGTTCACTCAGACTCATGTCCATCGAGTCAGTGATGCCATCCAGCCATCTCATCCTCTGTCATCCCCTTCTTCTTCTGCCCCTAGTCCCTCCCAGCATCAGAGTCTTTTCCAATGAGTCAACTCTTCACATGAGGTGGCCAAAGTACTAGACTTTCAGCTTTAGCATCATTCCCTCCAAAGAAATCCCAGGGCTGATCTCTTTCAGAATGGACTGGTTAGATATCCTTGCAGTCCAAGGGACTCTCAAGAATCTTCTCCAACACCACAGTTCAAAAGCATCAATTCTTTGTTGCTCAGCTTTATTCACAGTCCAACTCTCACATCCATACATGACCACTGGAAAAATCATAGCTTTGACTAGATGGACCTTAGTCAGCAAAGTAATGTGTCTGATTTTTAATATGCTATCTGGTTGGTCATAACTTTCCTTCCAAGGAGTAAGCATCTTTTAATTTCACGGCTGCAATCACCATTTGCAGTGATTTTGGAGTGCCAAAAAATAAAAAGTCTGACACTGTTCCCATTGTTTCCCCATATATTTCCCATGAAGTGATGGGATCGGATGCCATGATCTTCGTTTTTTGAATGTTGAGCTTTAAGCCAACTTTTTCACTCTCCACTTTCACCTTCATCAAAAGGCTGTTTAGCTCCTCTTCACTGTCTGCCATAAGGGTGGTGTCATCTGCATATCTGAGGTTATTGATATTTCTCCCAGCAATTTTGCTTCTAGCTTGTGCTTCTTCAAGCCTAGGTTTTCTCATGATGTACTCTGCATATAAGTTAAATAAGCAGGATGACAATATACAGCCTCGACATACTCCTTTTCCTCTTTGGAACCAGTCTGTTGTTCCATGTCCAGTTCTAACTGTTGCTTCCTGACCTGCATACACATTTCTCAATAGGCAGGTTAGGTGATCTGGTATTCCCATTTCTTAAAGAATTTTCCACAGTTTATTGTAATCCACACAGTCAAAGGCTTTGGCATAGTCAATAAAGCAGAAATAGAGGTTTTTCTGGAACTCTTCCTTTTTCCATGATCCAGTGGATGTTGGCAATTTGATCTCTGGTTCCTCTGCATTTTCTAAAACCAGCTTGAGCATCAGGAAGTTCATGGTTCACGTATTGCTGAAGCCTGGCTTGAAGAATTTTGAGCATTACTTTACTAGTGTGTGAGATGAGTGCAACAATCATTAGGGTAGACATTTACAGGCTGAGGGAGGGGGCTACATGTAGAAACAGCCAGTCAACCGGACACTCATGTTGAAATCGGTCATCAGTGGATTGTATGTGTTATTTGCTCAGTCATGACTGACTCTGTGGTTTCCTTTGCAGTAGCCCACCAGGCTTCTCTGTCCATAGCATTCTCCAGGCAAGAATCCTGGAGTGGGTTGTCATTTCCTTCTCCAGAGGATCTTCCTGACCCAGGGACTGAACCCGGGTCTCCTGCATTACAGGCAGATTCCATCTGAACCACCAGAAAAGCCCCAGCAGTGGATTAACCAGCATCAAATTGATTGTTTTAAGTAAAGTTAATCTTCAATTCCAGGGTCAGTTTGCTTCCATTTCCTGGAGGCCAGTTCTTGGAATTGTGGCAGCTTTTGTCATGGCTATGATCTGGTCATCATGCAGTTAACTTCTTCCACCTGGTAGGGGTTTCAGTATCTATAAGGCAGCTCACAGGATATGGCTTAGAATATTCTATAGCTCTTGAGGAAGAACTAAAGGTCCTCGACTATGGTTAATGACTACAGTATTATTGTTTGGTTTCCTTTGATAGTTTTCCTTTATTTTTGCATTTTCTCCCTTCTCTGATTAAACTTATTCTTTGGCTAAAGTTCTTCCACAGTCAAAAGGCATGCAGAAAACATGTGGTGAAGGATCATAGGGTCCTGCTACGTTTCACTATGAGAATGAGAATATTTTAGTGCAACTTTGGTTTTCCAGGTATAATGAACAATGCTTTGAAAAGAGTATGTAAATGTATTATAAGAGCAAGAAAAGAGAATGTTCCAAAGTTCAAGTGTCTTCTCTTGGACAAAATATTCTCTTTTATCACCCAGAATTTTTATCCCATTTTTTTCCTCGGTTCTTCCAAAGAGCAATTGTTTATAAGTACACACAAAAAATGGTTCACACTCAGATTAGGACTGTAAAGCAATTTGTGTTCCTTGAAGGAATATAAAAGTATACTGTGCACTTCTTCTTTTTTATGCTGATTATTTTTAACCTATTGTGGACGATTGTTTTGTACATAATGCTCTGCATACATTAGATCCTAGAAGGATTGTTTAGGCTTATAGACATTATGTGCATTTATTTTTTTTTAAAAAAGGATACCTTTGAATTGCAGAATTGCAAAAACCTTAACATTTAGCTAAAAGACTAATTTTTTAAAATTCTTGTGACCTTTGCCACAGGTTTAATAGTTTCTGATAGCCATGATGGATGGTTAGAGTAGACATTTTAACACTTACCAGCAAACATTTACAAATCATCTATTAAGTGAGATGTCTTTCCTCAAGGAGATCCAGTGTTTCTCCAAATGATTTGCGAACTCATTTTGAAGTTTGTTCAGCCTCGAGTTTCCTGGAATCCATTCCAGACCCTCAGAGTTGAATCTTTAACTGTGAATTCTGGGATCTGCATGTTTCTCAAAACTCGATGGTTTTGAGAACCAGTACTCACAGAGTTTTCCATCCATAGAGAAAATAGAAATTATCTCCTTCCAGGAGTAGGTCCAAAGTGGTGGCTAAAATCTGGCAAGAGGACAAGTAGCCTTTCGTAAGATGAGAACTCTCATGGAAGTTTTGCTGCCTTGGCTTTTCTGCCTGTTGAACTTTGGACATTTGTAGCAGTCATACTGAGAAATGGCTTATAATCAAATAGAATATACCCAGAGTACAACTAAGTAGGGGGTGGTGACGTGTGTTTAGAAACAAAAGAGATTCAACTGAGAGTATTTGTTACCCAAGTTCTGAAGAAGCCAAGAAGCAGACAGGCTCCTCTAGGGCAAGAACCCAAGAAAACAGAGTCCATAGCTGAGTGTTTCTCTGATTCATCTCTTAGGGGCATGGAAGATCCCACAGACATTGACTACAGCCAGTAAGAATTTCAGAAATCTGCAAATGAGTCCTATTTGTGACTAACTGGCAACCTAGGGGCTAAGAGTGCCACACAGCCTGCCTTGAATCTCAAGATCTGATCAATTTTTTCAAGACCCATAGCTCAGCGGCCACCCCCACACTGGGGGACATTTAGAAGCTGAGCTTTATTGACAGTTCATTGCAAGGAGTTTGTGGGCTGTATAAAATCCATCAATGAAACAACAGTGTAAAGGAATCTTTTTGTTTTGTTTATCGTATTTTGCTTCAAAAGGAGACTCATGCTCTTTTATTGTCACAGAGAAGAACCATTCTGGAATAGATTAGAGTCCATTAAAACCTTTCAGAAATCTGATATTTAAACTCAAGAATGACTCATTAGTTATTTATTCAATATATGTGTGATAGGCAAACCTGTGTCTCTGAAAGTTTTATTTGCTCTGAATACCATGAAGCGCTCAAAGACAATATTCTAATTTCTACCTATGTTAACAATACTCTTTTTAGTGAGTCATGCTTTGCTTCACTTCACCTTTTGAAAATGTCATGTGCAGCCTTTTAAAATTAAAGACCAAATAGCTGATAGGAACCTCACACAGCACAGCAGAGGTGAAGGTGTACAGTGTGTTCTGGCTGCCGAGAGAAGCTATGTGGAGTCATACCATAGGTCTTGGAGAGAAGAAAAGGATGGGTGCTATTTTCTTGAAGTGCTTCCACAGCAAATACTCTCAAAGGACAAAGAAAATAGTAGTTTTACCTATGGGATTGGAAGGAAGCAAAATGTTTACCACATATGGTTTTACACTTTTGGTTTTCTAACCATACAAATATATTGTCTATTTTAAAAATTAAATATTTTAAAATATTTAGAGCAAGTGTCACAGTGATACACTATAACTTTAATATTTTAAGTGAAAGTGAAAGTTGCTCAGTTGTGTTTGACTCTTTTCGACCCAGGCCAGAATCATTCAGGCCATAATACTGGAGTGGTTAGCCTTTTCCCTTCTCCAGGGGATCTTCCCAACCCAGGGACTGAACCCAGGTCTCCCCCATTGCAAGTGTATTCTTTACCACCTGAGCCACAAGGGAAGCCCAAGAATACTGGAGTGGGTAGCTTATCTCTTCTCCAGCAGATCTTCCTGACCCAAGAATCGAACCAGGGTCTCCTGCATTGCAGGCGGATTCTTTACCAACTGAGGTATTAACAAGCATTTAAATGCATAGAAGAAAAAAAGAGGAGAATCTACCAAAATGTTAAAGAGTGATTGCTATTCCTTGATGTTGAGATTATGAGTAATAATTTATTTTCGTCTGAACTATTTCTTGGTGTTTTCCAAATTTTCAGCAAATACACATGTATATATTGTTGCTGTTTAGGCACTAAATCATGTCTGACTCTTTGCGACCCCATGGACTCTAGCCTGCCAGCCTCCCCTGGTCCATGTAATTCTCCAGACAAGAATATTGGAGTGGGTTGCCATTTCTGACTCCAGGGGATCTTCCCAACCCAAGGATCAAACCCAGGTCTCCTACATTGCAGACAAAGTCTTTACCATCTGAGCCACCAGGGAAGCCAGGTGGCTTAGTTTGTGTGTGTGTGTGTGTGTGTGTATGTGTGTGCGTGTATATATACACAACTGGCCCCACTGTCAGCTGTCAGGATTGCTCTTCTCCTCCCCATGTACTGCAGCCTTGTTCTGGGACTCCTGGCCACTACTCCATCTTACCACTCTCCCCCATTTAACTGCACAGACAATGATGCATTGTATGTTTCATATTTTTGTGGCATGGTATCTCAGTTTTTCCCAAGGCTGGATGAATAGAATCTATATCCTTATATTGTCTGGTCCAGGGATTTTAATTTTCAGGAACTTGTTGATTTTTGAGGGTACTGACTTCTAAGTTAACTTAATTTGGTCCTAAATTTGAGCACAGAGATAAAATTAGGACCAAATTAAGTTTAACTCAGGCCAAAGAAACCAATAACCTGAAGGACTAACGAATTCCTGATCATATTTATGTGTCAGGAAAGAATATTTTAGTTATTTGTGTGACTCATTTGAAAAATTTGAAGATGTGAAGACTTTGAAAATACACTTTGGTACATCTGTAGTCTAGAAATTTCCCTTAGCTCAGATTATTCTACTTTTCCTTACTCACTTAAATTTTTTTCCTATTCTTTAGTTGATGTGCTTATCAGCATTAAAACAGCCTTAAAATATAGAATTTTCCTTCTGATAAAATAAAGTTGCTTCTGCATCTAGTGCAGGCAGCAGCAGCAGCGGCCGGTGCACTAAGCGCAGGCGGCGGTGGCTGGTCCACTAAGCATGGCCGAGAGCTACTCCACATCCGAGGTCAGGGGCAGCGGCCTAGAGTGCCAGGCTGCGATGGTGCAGGAATAGCCGAAAGGAGCTACCCCACGTCTGAGGTCAGGGGTGGCAGCTGAGAGGAGCCACCATACGTCTGAGGTCAGGGGCAATGGCCAAGAGGAGCCACCTTACATCCGAGGCCAGGGACAGTGGCTGGGAGGAGCTATCCCACGTCTGAGGTCAAGGGTGATGGCCAAGGAGGCACCCCGCATTCAAGGCAAGGGGTGGCACCCAAGGTGAGGGGCAGTGGCCGGGGGAAGCAACACACGTCCAAGGAGTGGTGGCTTGCTGGTGCAAGAGGGCCTAGAGGAGCCATCCCACGTTGAAGGTCAGGAAGGGAATGATGATATACCCCTCATCTAAGGTAAGGAGCAGTGTCTGTGCTTTGCTAGAGCAGCCATGAAGAGATACCCCACGCCCAACGTAAGAGAAACCCAAGTAAGATGGTAGGTGTTGCAAGAGGGCATCAGAGGGCAGACACACTGAAACCATAATCACAGAAAACTAGTCAATCTAATCACACTAGGACCACAGCCTTTTCTAACTCAATGAAACTAAGCCATGCCCTGTGGGGCAACCCAAGACGGGTGGGTCATGGTGGAGAGGTCTGACAGAATGTGGTCCACTGGAGAAGGGAATAGCAAGCCACTTCAGTATTCTTGCCTTGAGAACCACATGAACAGTAGGAAAAGGCAAAATGATAGGATACTGAAAGAGGTACTCCCCAGGTCAGTAGGTGCCCAATATGCTACTGAAGGTCAGTGGAGAAGTAAATCCAGGAAGAATGAAGGGATGGAGCCAAAGCAAAAACAACACCCAACGGTGGATGTGACTGGTGGTAGAAGCAAGCAAGGTCCAATACTGTAAGAAGCAATATTGCGTAGGAACCTGGAATGTCAGGTCCATGAATCAAGGCAAATTGAAAGTGGTCAAACAGGAGATGGCAAGAGTGAACGTCAACATTCTAGGTATCAGTGAACTAAAATGGACTGGAAAGGGTGAATTTAACTCAGATGACCATTATATCTACTACTGCAGGCAGGAATCCCTCAGAAGAAATGGAGTAGCCATCATGGTCAACAAAAGAGTCTGAAATGCAGTACTTGGATGCAGTCTCAAAAACGACAGAATGATCTCTGTTTGTTTCAAAGGCAAACCATTCAATATTACAGTAATCCAAGTTATGCCCCAACCAGTAACGCTGAAGAAGCTGAATTGTGCTATGAAGACCTACAAGACCTTTTAGAACTAACACCCAAAAAAGATATCCTTTTCATTATAGGGGACTGGAATGCTAAAGTAGGAAGTCAAGAAACACCTGGAGTAATAGGCAAATTTGGCCTTGGAATGCAGAATGAAGCAGGGCAAAGACTAATAAAGTTTTGCCAAGAAAATGTATTGGTTATAGCAAACACCCTCTCCCAACAACACAAGAGAAGACTCTACACATGGACATCACCAGATGGTCAACACTGTAATCAGATTGATTATATTCTCTGCAGCCAAAGATGGAAAAGCTCTATACAGTCAACAAAAACAAGACCAGGAGCTGACTGTGGCTCAGATCATGAACTCCTTATTACCAAATTCAGACTGAAATTGAAGAAAGCAGGGAAAACCTCTAGACCATTCAGGTATGACCTAAATCAAATCCTTTATGATTATACAGTGGAAGTGAGAAATAGATTTAAGGGCCTAGATCTGATAGATAAGAGTGCCTGATGAACTATGGAATGAGGTTCATGACATTGTACAGGAGACAGGGATCAAGACCATCCCCATGGAAAAGAAATGCAAAAAAGCAAAATGGCTGTCTGGCGATGCCTTACAAGTAGCTGTGAAAAGAAAAGTGAAAAGCCAAGGAGAAAAGGAAAGACATAAGCATCTGAATGCAGAGTTCCAAAGAATAGCAAGAAGAGATAAGAAAGCCTTTTTCAGTGATCAATGCAAAGAAATAGAGGAAAAGAACAGAATGGGAAAGACTAGAGCTCTCTTCAAGAAAATTAGAGATACCAAGGGAGCATTTCATGCAAAGATCGGCTTGATAAAGGACATAAATTGTATGGACCTAACAGAAGCAGAAGATATTAAGAAGAGATGGCAAGAATACACAGAAGAACTATACAAAAAGGATCTTCACAACCAAGATAATCAAGATGGTGTGATCACTCACCTAGAGCCAGACATCCTGGAATGTGATGTCAAGTGGGCCTTAGAAAGCATCACTACAGACAAAGCTAATCAAGGTGATGGGATTTCAGTAGAGCTATTTCAAATCCTGAAAGATTTGAAGATTGATGTGTAAGTGTTGCACTCAATATGCCAGCAAATTTGGAAAACTCAGCAGTGGCCACAGGACTGGAAAAGGTCAGTTTTCGTTCCAATTCCAAAGAAAGGCAATGCCAAAGAATGCCCACACTACTGTACAATTTTGCTCATCTCACACGCTAGTAAAGTAATGCTCAAAATTCTCCATGCCAAGCTTCAGCAATACGTGAACTGTGAACTTCCTGATGTTCAACCTGGTTTTAGAAAAGGCAAAGAACCAGAGATCACATTGCCAACATTCTCTGGATCATGGAAAAAGCAAGAGAGTTCCAGAAAAACATCTATTTCTGCTTTATTGACGATGCCAAAGCCTTTGACTGTGTGGATCGCAATAAACTGTGGAAAATTCTGAAAGAGATGGGAATACCAGACCGCCTGACTTGCCTCTTGAGAAATCTGTATGCAGGTCAGGAAGCAACCATTAGAACTGGGCATGGAACAACAGACTGGCTCCAAATAGGAAAAGGAGTGTGTCAAGGCTGAATATTGTCACCCTGCTTATTTAACTTATCTGCAGAATACATCATGAGAAACGCTGGACTGGAAGAAAGACAAGCTGGAATCAAGATTGCTGGGAGAAATATCAATAGCCTCAGATATGCAGATGACACCACCCTTATGGCAGAAAGTGAAGAGGAACTAAAGAGCCTCTTGATGAAGGTAAAAGTGGAGAGTGGAAAGTTGGCTTAAAGCTCAACATCTGGTCCCATCACTTCATGGGAAATAGATGGGGACAGTGGAAACAGTGTCAGACTTTATTTCTTTGGGCTCCAAAATCACTGTAGATGGTGACTGCAGCCATGAAATTAAAAGACACTTACTCCTTGGAAGAAAAGTTATGACCAACCTAGATAGCATATTCAAAAATACAGACATTATTTTGCCTACTAAGGTCCGTCTAGTCAAGGCTATGGTTTTTCCAGTAGTCATGTATAGGTGTGATAGTTGGACTGTGAAGAAGGCTTAGCACTGAAGACTTGATGCTTTTGAACTGTGGTGTTGGAGAAGCCTCTTGAGAGTCCCTTGGACTCCAAGGAGATCCAACCAGTCCCTACTGAAGATCTATCCTGGGATTTCTTTGGAAGGAATGATGCTAAAGCTGAAAGTCCAGTACTTTGGCCACTTCACGTGAAGAGTTGACTCATTGGAAAAGACTGATGCTGGGAGAGGTTGGAGTCAGGAGAAGAAGGGGACGACAGAAGATGAGATGGCTGGATGGCATCACTGACTCAATTGACGCGAGTCTGAATGAACTCTGGGATTTGGTGATGGACAGGGAGGCCAGGCGTGCTGTGATTCATGGAGTCGCAAAGATTCAGACACGACTGAGCGACTGAACTGAACTGAAGTGCCAGTAAATTTAAAGCAAGAAGCTGATGTTTGTATTCCTTGAGCATATTTGGTACCATAGAGACTCAGGGGTGTTAATCCTTTGAGAAGGAGATTTCTTAAGAGAAAATGCATACTGATTCTATTGTCTAGTCTCAACTCTTATGTAACCAACAGATTTTTGGTTGCTAAGGATTTATTGTAGAGCACAGTGAAATAGAGTCATTTTATAATAGCTTTAAATGGAGTATAATCTATTAAAAATGCTGAATCACTATGTTGTATACCTGGAATTAATAAAATACTGTAAATCAACTATGCTTCAATTAAAGAATAAAAATTGCATTTGTACGTGAAATTGATTGCCCATATTTTCAATATGTGATAGTCCAGAATTTTAAAGGCATGTTTTATATTCTAAACGGTGGCTTTGGATTTTAGTTTTAGTTTTTATGTCCCCTCCTTAAAATATAAAAAACATGTACAAATAGTTATTGTAGCAATGTAAAGAAATAGTGGCAAGCTTATTTTTTTCATGCTGGAAATCTATCCAGGAAAGTTTTAATATATATGAAAGTTCTTTGCTTTCAATATTATCACTTTACCACAAATGCCATAGAGTCCAAAGAAAATCAGTATCAATGGTATACTTTCACAATGGTGTGTACATAAAAGTTTGGCATTGGTAGTTCCTTGGTTTCCTAGTGGTTAGTGTCCCAGGCTTTCACTGCCATGCCTGATTGGGAAACTGAGACCCCACAGGCCTATAGCTAACATCCTAATGTCATGGTTAACGGTGAGAATTTAGACACTTTCCCCACGATCAGGAACAAGACAAAGATTTCCCCTCTTACCAGTTCTACTCAGTATTGTGCTAGAGGTCTTAGCAATGCAGTAACACAAGAAAAGAAAAGGAGTACAGACTTGGAAGGGGGAAATACAACTGTGTTTGTTTGCAGATGACATGATATATCTATTACTTAGTTGTAAACCTAGCAACATATGTGGAGTCTACAGGTGGAAAATTACTCTGATGAACAAAAATCAAGGAATAGCTAAATAAAAGAAGAGTTATTTCCATGTTCATGGACTGGAAGATTCAGTACTGTCAAGTTTATATGGAGAGGTCAAATACCCCAAATAATCAAAACCATGAAAGGAAAAAGAATAAAGTTGTTGGAGTGACATTACCTGACTTGAAGACTTGTTATGAAGCTATAATCCTCAAGACTGCATGGTGTTTGTGAAAGGACAGACCCAAAGATCAAAGGGACAAAATAGAGGGCCCAGAAGTGGACCCAAACACAGTCATTTAAACAGTGACGCAAAGGCAGTTCTGTGGACAAAGACAGTCTTTCAACAAATGGTGGTGGAGCAATTAGGTTTTTACTGCAAGAAAAAAGTCTAGACACAGACTTTATTTTACTGAAGTCAACTTAAAATGGATCATAAATCTGAGTGTAAAATGCAAAATTATGAAACTTCTGGAAGAAAACATAGGAGAAAATTTAGATAGCCTGTGATTGGTGGTGAGTTCATAGATATAACACCAAAAGCACAATCCATGGAAGAAAATGGCTAAACTGAACTGTGGCAAAATTAAAAACTCTCCTCATAAAAAAGGATACTATTAAGAGAATGAAAAGATAAGCTTCAGTCTAGGAGAAATTATTTGCAAAACACATGCTTGATAAAGGAATAATCTAAAATATTCAAAGAACTCTTAAAGCCTAACAAGAAAACCTGCAACCCAATGAATACATAGAGGAAAGGTTCAAAGCCACTTCAGCATATGTATATAGATGGCAAGTAATCATGAAAAAACTCTCAAAATCAGTTGTTATGGAATTGCAAATTGAGATACCATTACGTACTCCTTAGAATACCTCTGATCCAAAAGACTGACAGTACTCAAGGAATACAAGGACGTGGAGCAACAGGAGCGCTCATTTGTTGCCAGTGTCTATACTGGTATAGACACTTCAGAAGACAGTTGGCAGTTTCCCAAAAGTCTTATCATTGTTGTTGTTGTTCAGTAGTCCTGTTGTGTCTGACTCTTTGTGACCCAATGGACTACAGCACCACAGGCCTCCCTGTCCCTCACCATCTCCCAAAGTTTGCCCATTCATGTCCATTGCATCAGTGATGCTGTCCAGCTATCTGATCCTCTGACACCTTCTTCTTCTGCTCCCTGTATCAGGGACTTTCCCAATGATATTTGAATCAGATAACCAAAATACTGGAATTTCAACTTCAGCATCAGTCCTTCCAATGAGTATTCAGACTTGATTTCCCTTAAGATTGACTAGTCTGATCTTGCTGTCCAAGGGACTCTCAGGAGTCTTCTCCAGCACCATGGCTGGAAGGCATTAGCCTTATCATATGATCAAGCAGTTAGGCTTCTAGATACTTACCTGACTGAACTGAAAACTTGCGTAACCCAAAAATGTGCATGCAGATTTTTATAGCGGCTTTATTCATAATTGACAGAAATTGGATGCATCTATTGTCCTTTAGCAGGTGAAGTGATCAACCGTGGTCCAGTGGAAAGTTATCGGCAATGAAAAGAAATGAGCTATTAAGCTATAACAAGACATGGAGGATCCATAAATGCATACTGCCAAGTGAGCGAGATTAGTCTGAAAAGGTCCATACTGTGTGATTCCAACTATATCGCTCAGTCGTGTCCAACTCCTGTGACCCCATGGACTGTAGCCCAACAGACTCCTCTGTCCATGGGGTTCTCCAGGCAAGAATACTGGAGTGGGTTGCCATTTCCTCCTTGAGGGGATCTTTCTGACCCAGCGAGCACACCTGTGTCTCCTGCATTGCAGGTGAGTTCTTTACTGTCTGAGCCACCAGGGAAGCAGTCCGATTTTATTACCTTCCAGAAAAGCAAAAGCTATAGANAGTGGTAGCCAAGTGCTTGGGGCGAGGGGTGGGGTGGGGTGGGGAGAGGAATGGATAGGTAAAATGCAGGGGATTTTAAGGTACTGAGACTTCTATATGATATGCGGTGGTACTGACACGTTATGCGTTTGTCAAAAAGGCACAAGAGAAGGACTGAACCCTAATGTAAACTGAGAACTTTAGATATCTATTGACTTATCACTTGTAACAAATATACTAATGCAAGAGGTTAATAATAGGAGAAACTGTGGGGTGGTGGAGAGGGAGTATGTGGGGACTTTCTGTACTTTATATACAATTTTTCTATAAAACAAAAACTATTCTAAAAGAAAAAAAAAGACTTCATGTAGCTGTTATCAAGCTCCAGCGGTTTTCACTATTTCCCAAATACTTTTACCCACAGACTTGTGCTAGACAGAAGTTGAGAGGGACTTTTAGCACTGGGGTGAGTTGTTGGAAAAGTGCCAGAGGGCATTTGGGGAGACGTTGACCCAAAAGATGTTTGCAGTGTCGTCCTCTGTGAGGAGGCCATCAGTGTGAGCAGATTGGTGCCCATGAAGATTAGACTCCTCCCCTCCCACAGAGCCCTGGGAGACAGGAAATATCTTCAAAATCACATTTCAAAGAGATTGCTTCCAAGTTCCAGAGAAAGATGCTCCTAGGTTGCAATACTAGCAAGAGGGTTTTAAAAAGATTTACACCTCAAAAGAATAGAAAAATAATTTATAACACAAATGTTCTAAAGTCAGTGTTACAAGAGAAAGGAGGTCAGGAGCCTAGAGTTTGAAAGAAGCTTTTCTGAAGTTTAGTTCAGCTGAGGGAAAGGCTTAAGGCTATCTTGACCACTTTCATCTCTTGCTCCTCTTATTCTTAGAAAAATTCCTTTTGTGATTTCTAAGGAACTCAGGTCCTATTTGTGAATATCATACTTTCACTGGCTTATCTTCTCACCCTGATCTATGGGTGACTTTTTTTTTTTTAATTAAAAAACCTTTCCACATCAAGACAAGGCATGCAGATAAGTAAAAGCATGGGTTGGAGAAGACCTTTGTTGTAGTTCAGTCTCTAAGTTGTGTCTGACTCTTTGTGATCCCATGGACTGCAGCATGCCAGGCCTCCCTCTCCCTCATTATCTCCTGGAGTTTGCCCAAGTTCGTGTCTACTGAATCAGTGATGCTATCCAACCATCTCATTCTTGCCACTCTCTTCTTTTGTCTTGAGTTTCCCAGCATCAAGGTCTTTTCCAGTGAGTTGGCCGTTTGCATCTGGTGGCCAAAGTATTGGAGTTTCAGCTTCAGCATCAGTCCTTCCAATGAATATTAAAAAGTTGATATCCTTTAGGATTCACTGGTTTGATAAGACCTGTTAGGTTCTTAGCTTCCCTGGTGGCCCAGACAGTAAAGAGTCTGCCTGCCATGTGAGAAACTTGGGTTTGATCCCTAGGTTGGGAAGATCCCCTGCAGAGGGAAATGGCAGTTCCTTCTGGAATACGGAAATTCTCCAGTATTCTTGCCTGGAGAATCCAATGGACAGAGGAGCCTGACAGGGTACAGTCCATGGTGTTGCAAAGAGTCAGACATGACTGAGTGACTAACACACACATTGGGTTCTTAAGTGAAAGTGAAGTTGCTCAGTCGTGTCCGACTCTTTGCGACCCTATGAACTGTAGCCCACAGGGCTCCTCTGTCCATGGGGATTCTATAGGCAAGAATACTGGAGTAGGTTACCATTTCCTTCTACACACTGGGTTCTTAATAAGTGTTAAAAATATTATGTAGCCTCAAACTTCTAATATGTAATTTATTTTAAAAATACTTACTTTGCTGGACCCAGTCATAGATGTGGCATGTGGAATCTAATTCCTTGACCAGGGATTGAACCTGGGGCTCCTGCATCGGGAGCACAGAGTCTTAGTCATTGGACCACCAGGGAAGTCCTCCCTACGATCTAATATGAAATAAAAATTTAAAGTTAATCCATAAAATTCATAAGAAATTAGCAAAGTGTTCTGATTTTTCCAGTGATTTCTGTTTCAATGCTGTTTCTAAACTATTACATTTCAAATTATTATAAAAAAATTGACGTTGGCCTCTCTGATTACTGGACACTTCAGGCCTTGCTGCCTGTGGTGTCTACACTGGAAACAGTGCCCTGTGGTCTATGTGGGGCCAGTGACCTGGCTTCTTGTGGATGTCTAACTGAGAAACAGTGGGCTTTGCTCTATGCAGGGACAATGACCTGGCTGCCTATGGGGTCTACACTGAGAAAGAGTGTCTGTGGTCTATGTGGGGACAACAATGGGCTGCCTGTAAGTGTCTACACTGAGCAACAGTGGTCTATAGTCTATGTGGGGCAGTGAGCAGCTACCGGTGGTGTCTACACTGAGAAAAAGTGGCCCGTGTCCTATGTGGGGCAGTGACCTGGCTGCCTATGGGTGTCTACACTGAGAAACAGTGTCTGTGGTCTATGTGGGGCAGTGACCTGGCTGCCTGTGGTATCTACACTGAGAAACAGTGGGCTTTGCTCTATGCGAGGACAATGACCTGGCTGCCGGTGGGTGTCTACACTGAGAAAGAGTGTCTGTGGTCTATGTGGGCAGTGACCTGGGTCCCTGTGTGTGTCTACAGAAGAAAAGTGTCTGTGTTCTATGTGGGAACAATGAGCTGGCTGCCTGTGGTGTCTACATGAGAAACAGTCACCTGTGTTCTATGTGGGGCAGAGACCTGGTTGCCTGTGAGTGTCTGCACTGAGAAACAGTGGGCTTTGCTTTATGCAGGGAAAATGACCTGGCTGCCTGTGGCGTCTACACTGAGAAACAGTGTCTGTGGTCTGTGTGGGGCAGTGACCTGGCTGCCTGTGGGTGTCTACACTGAGAAACTGTGTCTGTAGTCTATGTGGGGCAGTGAGCTGGCTGCTTGTATGTGTCTAACCTAAGAAACAGTCTGTGATATATGTGGGGCAGTGACCTGGCTGCCCATGGGTGTCTATACTGAGAAACAGTGTCTGTGGTCTGTGTGGGGCAGTGACATGGCTGAATGTGGTGCCTACAGTGAGAAACGGTGTCTCTGTTCTATCTGCAGACAGTGACCTGAACCTGTGGGTGTCTACACTGGAAAGAGTGGCCTTTGATCTATGTGGGGCAGTGACCTAGCTGCCTGTGGTGTCTACCCTGAGAAACAGTGCCTGTGGTCTGTGGGGACAATGACCTGGCTGCCTGTGGTGTCTACACTGAGAAACTATGTCTGTGGTCTATGTGGGGACAATGACGTGGCCCCTGTGGTTCTACACTGAGAAACAGTGTCTGTGGTCTATGGGGCCAGTGACATGGGTGCCTGTGGTGTCTACCCTGAGAAACTGTCTGTGGTCTATGTGGGGGCAGTGACCTGGCTGCCGGTGGTGTCTACACTGAGAAAGAATGTCTGTGGTCTATGTGGGGACAATGACCTGGCTGCCTGATGATGTCTACCCTGAGAAACAGTGTCTGTGGTCTATGTGCAGCAGTGACTGGCTGCCTTTGGGTGTCTACACTGAAAAAGAGTGTCTTTTGTCTATGTGGGGCAGTGATCTGGCTGCCTGATGATGTCTACCCTGAGAAACAGTGTCTGTGGTCTATGTGTGGCAGTGACTGGCTGCCTGTGGGTGTCTACACTGGGAAACAGTGTCTATGGTCTATGTGGGACAGTGACCTGGCTACCTTAGGCAGCTACTTATTTGGGTGACACAAATCAGTCACATTAAACCCTGTGTTTTATTTCCAGCCATTTGTACCAAAACTGTTTGCACAACATTACCTTTTCTTTCCTTATAAGAAACAGAGTCATGAATGTATTTTCCCCTACTTTCTTTCCTGGGCTGCATACATTATCTTTCAAATGTGCTTTTAATCATCTCGTCTATAACATCCCCAGCAATCAGAACAGATTTGTAATTTGTGAGCCATGTGCAAAGACGAGATATCTTGCTTCACTGAGAAAATAGTCATTTTTGTGAAATATTGGCCATTTATCTGACAAAGTGGGCCATTATACATTGAACTACAGCAAGAAGTCACTGTGTACCTTCAATTCTTGTCATTTATGCTTTAATGAAGTTTTTTTATCTGTTATAAGGCAGATCCAAATTCTGCTCTATTTGAAATTCACTTTTGACAAAATAAGGTATATAGAAATGTTAGTCAAGAGAATACAATTGAAGAATAAAATTAGAATGCAGAGTCAGGTGAAATGCATTTTTTTAAAATAAAAAAAAACTATCAGTTATCAAGAAAACAATGAGGGAGAAGAGAATAGAAAATAGTGTGGCTATCTGTCTCTCTCCACTGCCTCTGCTTCATAAACTGGGTGCTTTCTAAGGCCATAAGCCATGAGACTGTCCTAGTGTCTGCCTTTTGGATTCATTATTCTGTGTGGAACGTTCAAATACTATGTTGAAACAGGCATAGAATCAATTGTCAAAAGACTTGTTTTTTAATTCTTGCTCTATCATCTGCAGCACATAAGCCATATGACCCTGGATGAATTATTAAATATTTCTGAGCCCTAATTTCTTCATCTGAAAAATGAGAATAATAAAGAAAAATATTTTCTATGTTACAAAGTTGTAACAAGCAGCAAATAATTTAATGTACATAAAAAAATCATAGTGTAAACTTAGCATCATGAAAGATTATTATTTATGCTTCAGTGCATGCATTGTACATGGTCTGTGTAATCTGTATTTTCGGAAACTAACCCTCCATCAAGTTGACATTTACTAATTTTAAATCATGCTGCAAATGAATGATTCAGATTGGAACACCTGCTATCATCATTTTTAAAGAAAATGACTATCATTTGATTTACGAGAACATTTTATCTTAATAAGTTCAGTTCAGCATTTATTAGCATGTATTAGCCTGAAATTCCCTTAAAAGAATATCATATCTAATTCTTGTCTCAGATATCAGAGTAGTAACCATACTATTCTTGAACACTATACTTGGTGGGAAATGCTGGCCTCGATAATTCCCATTATTTTCTCAGGAGTACTTTAAAAGTTGTAAGTTTTGAAAATAAATAAAGGAAAATATTACAGTGTAGCTTAAGAGGATGAAAACCTTTAGACATCATATTTCTGTATTATGTTCCCTATTATGTAAATAGTTTAATTGCATTCTATATCTGTTTAGAGCAAGGAAAGTCTATGCTTGGGGAATACACCTGAATACGAGAGCTGGGTTGAAGGTGTACACAAATTGGGAAAGGGAAAAGAAGATAAATTGCAGAATGGAAGAACCACATATAGCCATTTGGCATCAGAAAGGAAGATTTATGAAGTTCTATTCTTCAAAAACTGTATTGTGACTTGCTATTTACCAAGACTTTATGGTTTCTATCTCTGAAAATATGATTGTGTTAAATTAACACAGGGTTAATTTTTAAACCTCCCTAAAGAAGACCATCCAGCAGTTCATTTTATAGCAAAATGAATATCATTGCTCCCACATAAACACTGGCATTGGACTACATTGAGACATCCTGACCTGTGTATTTTGAAGCTGTTTGCTTTCTAAAATGGAAGCCTCAGAAATTCTGAATGCCTTCTAAAGTTGGTATTGGAATCATGCTATCGTTTGTAAGTTCTTTTGTTTTTCTCAAAATAGGTTCTGCTAAAGAGTGCTTCTCAAAAACTCTGCTGTACAAAAGTTTAACAAAACCAGAGTCATTTTGGGTCCTTAAAACACTGTCCTTTGCAGGGCTTGACAGTCTGGAAGATTTTCTTTCTTAGCATCATTAAGCATTCTGAATAGCAATATCACTCAGAGGACAGAACCAGCTTCAAGTCAGTGGCCCTTTAAGTGGTATCAATAGACTAATACTTCAAGCTTTGTTCTATTTTGTCAAGAATCTCCATGAATCTTTCTCTCTGTGCAGAGAGCCATGGAGTCAATACTTGTAACAGCCTGGGGGCAAGGAGGGTAGGCTGTGTGTGGGACATCTTTGCTACTCCAGGACATATTGACATTCTACAAATAGTCTAGGCATGGAGAAGGAACCTTGAGCAATCAGGTTTCTACTCAACTTTTAAGGACATCCTGAAATATAGTACTTTAGGAGTACATGCCGTTCAAGGATAAATAGAGGAGTAATTTGCCATTTGTACCAAATTAAATCAGACTTTTAGTTCAATCAAAACAGCTTGCAGCTGGATTCAATAATCTGATTTCCTGACACTCAGAGAAAAATTGAAGGTCTCCAAAAGACCCCTGCTGATCTTCCACATGAAATATAGTTTGCTGGCAATTTCACTCAACTTCTTAATGTCTTCACTTTTAATAAGCTAAAAAATGCAAATAAAGCATAAGGTTACCTGGAGATAGCTCTCAGGTAGTGTTTTATTCCAGCTAATTGAAACATACAGCACAGTGCCTCTAAAAGATCGTACCCTTGTTCTTCCTCAAAGCAGCTATTTTGTTAAATGTGCCATTGGATGAATCTTTGTATTAGTGTCCTGGGAGTACTGTTTTGACACCGGTTATGTGTTAAAACATAATAAAAGTCTTCAGAGAAGAAACGGTAGAATTCGGCATGAATAACTTGATATTTTCTTGAGAAGGTAATGAGACAAGTAAAGATAAATCCTCAAGTATCCATTAACTGTTCATTATTCAAGCTAACAAGGAGCCGAACTTACAGATGAATCTAGCCCTGCGTAGCTAGTGCAGTCCCGAAGAACGCGTATTTATTGAGTTTTGGGTATGTAAATTGGGAAATGTAGATCTTTCAGGATGTTGAGTGGGCTTTTTCTGTTGCCCTGGAACTGAAAATTGCTGACAAAAGAACAAGGAGCTTTCCTGCATTTGAAGGCTGAAACTCCCTCTAGGGCTTATGATGAGGTCTCAACTGACCCTGATCCATTGTCACAAGTCTATCCCCTTCTTTTTCTAAAATGTATTTATTTTTTCTTGGCTATGCTGGGTCTTTGTCATTGTGCTGGCCTTTCTACTGTCACAGAGTGGTGGCTACTCTCTGGCTGCAGTGCCCGGGTTTCTCAATGTGGCTTCTTTTTTTGTGGAGCATGAGCTCTAAAGTACAGGCTCAGTAGTTGTGGCTCATGGGCTCATTTGCTCTGCAGCATGTGGAATCTCCTGGAGCAGGGATCCAACCCACGTCTCCTGCATTGGCAGGTGGATTCTTTACCTCTGAACCACCAGGGAAGCCCTGAAAGTGAGTGTTAGTCGCTCAGTTGTGTCCAACTCTTTGCAGCCCCATGGACTGTAGCCTGCCAGAATCCTCCGTCCATGGGATTCTCCAGGCAAGAATACTGGAGTGGTTTGCCATTCCCTTCTCCAGGGGATTTTCCCAATCCAGGGACTGAACCCAGGTCTCTTGCATTGCAGGCAGATCCTTTACTGTCTAAGCCACTAGGAAGTCCAATATCCCCTTCTTAATAAACACACAGCTTAGGGGAGAGGCAGAGGTCACAAGCACATTGTTCAGATGATGAGTCCTTAGCATCAGGGGTGCTGGGGTTTTTCCTCTCTTCTTTTCAAGGGAGAAAAAGTGCTCATTCCCTTCCCAGTCTGCATCCTGACAGTCATCAGGCAGTTCACTCAGGGCAACCGAGGAAAGGTTGATGAGAGGACCATGTACCAGGTGTGACTGAAGTTGAGAGAAACCAGCAAAGCATAGGGGAGCACACTGACATCACAGAAGGGGAGGCTTGAACCAGCACAAACCCAAAGATGCAAGGAGGGGTCGTGGAGACTGGACCCAGAACTGGAGATGGACAGGCAGGCAGCTGGGTGGACAGACAGGCTTCTGAAGGACTTAGTCACTGACAGTTCCCAGCCCTGCAAGGAAAGAACCTAGGAAGTAAGCGCCTCAGCATCTTTCTGCAGGCGCTTTGCTCTCACCAGCACCTCTCTTTGCCCAGTCTGAGCAAAAGCCAGTGAGCAGAAGAGCCCCGTTGAAATTTCATGTAGAAGTCAGCCTCCTGGGCACCTAGAAGAGATGAGGAGCTGGGTGTGGATATGGAGGATCAAGCAGGTTACCCAGCGCCTCGCGATAGGGCACTCCAAGAGTCTGCCATGGAGCATGGGTGGTCTTGGAGGGAGCATTAGGATTTGACTCTGTGGCTGGAATCTTGGTTCCGGTGCTGGGGGAAGAGTATGAAGAAGATGCTCCTGGCTTTTGCCCCACTCTAAATACGGTGGACTCAGCCCAGGGGGAGGGGGAAAGGAAGACCTCAGTCAGGTGTGATGTTGATACAATATTGTGGTGAAACTGTGAGTTGAATTGAGGTTTTTACCACCTGAAAGTGAATGGGGAAGGTTTGTTTAGGATGCTGTTGAGGGGATAAGGAAAGCTGGTTCCTTAGAGCACAGTCTAGTCAGTGACTGTAGAAAAGCAAAGACCTTACATGTTTGTGCTTCATGGAGTTAAGACTCTTCAGTAAGCTGGTTACACTGGAAAGTCTGGGAACAATAGCACAACTGTACAATTTATATGACAAGTGACAAATTATATAAATGACAATTGGTGGGTTTCTGATCTCATGTGGTAACACTCCAAAGATGTAGACTGCCCATTCTTGTTTCTGATTTGTTTGCTGAAAAGCTATGACCAACATGCCTTTGAGTAAAATCTCATCATGAAAATTTAATTTTTAAATTAAGAATGCTGCCACTTTTCTTAAGAATTACTGAGTCAAATTACCCTTCAGTAGAGAAATTTGTATTGAAATGTATAGCTTCTGATTTTGACTATCTAATTTCAATATTCCTAATTGGCTATGTGCTTTCTCATTATAACATATATTATTGATTAATTTTAATTTTGGGCTCCCCAGGTGACGCTAGTGGTAAAAAACCCACCTGCCAATGCAGGAGACATAAAAGAGGCAGGTTCAGTCTCGGGGTCGGGAAGATCCTCTGGAGTAGGATCTTGCTACTCCAGTATTCTTGCCTGAAGAATTCCATGGACAGAGGAGCCTGGTGGGCTATATAGTCCACTGGGTCAAAAGAGTCAGATATGACTGAAGTGACTTAGCATGCATACTTTTAATTATACTTTTTATACTGCAGGGCCTTAATATTTGTTTTCCCCCTATATTATATTATTTATTTTTAAGCAACAACAAACCGGTGACCATTTGAAAGTCTGAGGGATGAGGTAAGAGGCCCGTACCCTGCTTTAGAGCTTGCTAGCACTCCTAAAGGCCTCTCCCTAGTACCAGGGAAAGTGGTTGACGCTGGCTGGGGTTACTCCTAGGATGTGGTGGTCAGTCAATTTGCTCATTGACTCCTCTCCTTCCATACCTTGCGAAGGCTGGACTTACTGCCCTTTGTGGTTAAGCAGGGCCATGAAATCAGTTTGGGTCAGTAAGTTGCCATTTGAGGTGGTATTTCTAATTTTTAGAACAAAGCACCTACCTTGAGAGTTTGGAGTCGTTACTGCCACGTACATTAGCCTGAGGTACTGGGTGGAGGCAGTGGGGGTGGGGTGGCTGCCCAGGTGCTGGGTGTCAAGAAACAGAGGTCTCTATTTCAGAGGTCTCTGCACACAGGCCTCCGGCATGCAGGTGTCTGAAAAGGCCACCTGAGCCCCTCAGCCTGGTTGGGAGCTGTCCCTGTGAAGGGGCTTGCAGTGGGATAATAGTTCGACACTCCTGGAGAAGATGTAGTCACGGAATGTTCTATTGGTCCTCTTGGGCTGCCAGAAACCTGTGAGATGCATAAAACATCTTTTGGTAAAAGAGTAGAGCCTTTTATACCATGTTCTGACTCTTAAATAGAGAAGAATCATTTGACTCAGCTTCCTTCCTGGTAGGATTCTGTCAATTCCTTTTTCTTGGACTTTTCATTTCTCTTCAGTATGGAAATGGAGGAGGAGCTGTCTGGTTTCAGGATTGCTGACACCAGGGATGTCAGTTCTCTGACTGATGGTCCCCAGAAGAGACTCTGAGCAGACACCACTGCTTCCCCTTCTCTAGATCCCCGGTGACAACCAGGCCAGGACAGAAGCTCAGAGACTGTGATGGACACCTGCAAAGCTCAATAAACACAGGAGACAGTTCTGGGAGGAAAAAAAAAAAAACTTTAATTAATTCTTTTGTAAAACTAGTAAGACTCAACAGGATATTCTGTGTGTCTTGAGCTACTCACAACAATCAGGCCACAGCCTGTTACTAGGTCTTCACAAATTATTTTTTAATTTTATTATACCAGTTATGATAGAGACAAATTCTTCTTTTAAAACATAGCTCAGTATCCTGTTAATTTCCTTATGACCACATCTCTGGTCTGAGACATCTGTTGGCCTTTTTCCAGGTGATGGCATGAAGGGTTGAGTATGAGAGGTGAAATTTAACATGGATCTTTCTTACGCAGACCCTTCCTGGATAATGTTCCCAGCCCTCAGTGTTCCCAGTTCATCTGCCCCTTTGTTCAGTTTTCTTGAGATCAGTTCAGTTGCTCAGTCGTGTCCGACTCTTTGTGACCCCATGGACTGCATCATGCCCGGCCTCCCTGTCCATCACCAACTCCCAGAGCTTACTCAAACTCATATCCATTGAGTTGGTGATGCTATCCAACCATCTCATCCTCTGTTGTCCCCTTTTTCTCCCACCTTCAATCTTTCCGAGCATCAGGGTCTTTTCAAATGAGTCAGTTCTTCACATCAGGTGGCCAAAGTACTGGAGTTTCAGCTTCAGCATCAGTCAGTCCAATGAACACTGGACTAAATGTTTGGGACTGATTTCCTTTAGGATTGACTGGCTAGATCTCCTTGCAATCTAAGAGACTCTCAAGAATCTTCTCCAACACTACAGATCAAAAACATCAATTCTTTGGTGCTCAAATTTCTTCATGGCCCAACTCTCACATCCATACATGACTACTGGAAAAACCATACCTTTGAATAGATGTATCTTTATTGGCAAAGTAACGTCTCTGCTTTTTAATATGCTTTCTAGGTTGGTCATAACTTTTCTTCCAAGGAGCAAGCGCCTTTTAATTTCATAACTGCAGTCACCATCTGCAGTGATTTTGGAGCCCAAGGTAATCAAGTCTGTCACTGTTTTCATTATTTCCCCATATGCTTGCCATGAAGTGATGGAACTCGATGCCATGATCTTAGTTTTCTGAATGTTGAGCTGTAAATCAACTTTTTCACTCTCCTCTATCACTTTCATTAAGAGGCTCTTTTGTTCTTTTTCACTTTCTGCCATAAGTGTGGTGTCATCTGCATATCTGAGGTTCTTGATATTTCTCCCAGCAATCTTGATTGCAGCATGTGGTTCATCCAGCTTAGCATTTCCTGTGATGTACTCTGCATATAAGTTAAATAAACAGGGTGACAGTATACAGCCTTGGTGTACTTTTTTCCCAATTTGGAACCAGTCTGTTGTTTCCTGTCCTGTTCTAACTGTTGCTTCTTGACCTACATACAGACTTCTCAGGAGGCAGGTCAGGTGGTCTGGTATTCCTTATCTTTTAAAATTTTCCATAGTTTGTTGTGATCCATAGTCAAAGGCTTTGTCATAGTCAATAAAGCAGAAGTAGACATTTTTCTGGAACTTCCCTGCTTTTTTGATGATTCAGTGAATGTTGGCAATTTGTTTTCTGGCTCCTCTGCCTTTTCTAAATCCAGCTTGAACATCTGGAATTTCATGGTTCATGTACTATTGAAGCCTGGCTTGGAGAATTTTGAGCATTACTTTGCTGCTCTGTGAAGATATCTGGAAACATAAATAGAAAGTCATCATTCCTCTAGAGAAGGGAAAGGCAGAATTGAGTATGATATTTTGACTTAAATAAGAATTTAAATCAAACATGTTGATGTTTGACAGAAAACAACAAAACTCTGTAAAGCAGTTATCCTTCAAATAAAAAATAAGTAAATTAAAAAAATTCTTTGCTATCCTATAGGTTCTTGAAAAAATTATGTTTACTTACAGTAAAATCAAAATAAAACATACTTTGCTCAAAAAAAAAAAAAAAGAATTTAGTGTTTTCTGAATCTTGTTTGATTGTTCCTTGATTTTTCCTTCTTTCTTTGGCTGGGACTCTTGAAAAGTCTACCCAACCATGGAGCCTCTGCTTCAGAGGGGACTTGGAGTTCCCTTTAAACCATCCTTTTATGTAGGATACCTTAGGGAAGAAAGGGATACACACAGTTATTCACACAGTTCTAATTCAGTTCAAGTGCTGATTCCAGTATCTCATCTTTCAGTTGTAACTTTGACTTTAAGTTTCAGTTTGACCCTGAATTTCACATTCTTCTGTCCCATTGTGTCCTGGCGTCTGATCTCATCATTTCATTCTCTTTCTGCTTTGCCCTGTTGCAGCCTGCTTGCCTCCGAGCCAGAAGTCCCAATGTCTGCTTATGTGTAAACATGAAGGCAAACCCCAAGTCTTACCTGGCTCCCTTTTCCTAATCTCTGTTCCCTGTCCTATTTCTTTCGCTTGTGCCAGTGTGTACCCCTGTGACATCTGTCCCTCGTGGAAGTTATTCCTCAAACTCAACTAACTTTCGAGCTGTGACCCTAAATGCACAGTTTATGCACTGACTAATTTCCCATTCCTGTTCTTTCTTGGTCCGCTTGCAGCCCTGGTTTTGCTGCTAATACCACCGACGTTCTGGGACTATAAGCGGGAAAGGCCAGCTCAGACGAAAACACCCCTCTCACGTCAAGACAGTTAGGCTGTTTTCTCTCAAGGAAAAAATCTACAAAAAGAGAAGGAAGGCCCCTGACCCTTTCTCCCTTGTTCCAAGTTCACTTTTTCCAGTCTAGAATGTTGTACCTCAGCACTGCTAGGAAACATCAACGTATACACGATAAAAATGAGATCTGTCGTGCTGTAAGGAAGTTAGGAGTATCTGTATTTAAAAATTGTCCTTTTAACATAAATTTTGCTATGTGTGAAGGGATGTCTTTTAAGAATGGATTTGCAGTAAGCCAAATGTCTCTGGAGGGTGGTGGATTTCACAGAATATTACACCGAGTTTCTTTTTGTCTCAGATTGGCTTAAATTCACACAAAAAATGTGGATCTCAATGTCATGCTTATGTTGAGCAAAAATCAACAAAGAGCACTTATACAGGAATTTCAGTGTGATCCTGTTCAGTTTCTTCAAACCTACCCTGTGAGCCAGATTTCCTCCTATCCTCTTAAGTCAGGTTTGAGGTTACTCATGGCTTTTCAAACCCACAACGTTTTTTTTTTGGCAGGACTGGGTGTTTTTTGCTTTGTGTGGGTTTTCTTTAGCTGTGGCGAGTGGGGTCTTCCCTGCATTGTGGTGCATGGGTTTCTCATTGAGGTGGCTTCTTCTGTTGTGGGGCATAGGTTCTAGGTATACGGGCTTCAGTAGTTGCAGCAGGCTGCTGGGTAGTTGGGGCACGCAGACTTAGTTGCTCTGTGGCATGTAAAATCTTCTTGGACTAGTGGTCAAACTCGTGACCCCCGCATTGGCTGTGGATTCTTATCTGCTGTGCCACCAGGGAAGTCCTCAAGCCCATAAAGTTATCTGGATATGTGATGTTTATCTGGCTGCCCTCTTGGGACACTGGATTGCCTCTTAGTGTCAAGAGTCACCATCAGAATTCCCTTCAAAATATCTCTAACATGCTCACCTCCCATAGTGTCTGCTTGACTCCAGGAAGCTCACGTATTTACCCTACAGTGGTGTTCTCTTGACATCGCTGTCGTGCGGAGATGGGCCTTTCATTGTATTTATCTTCATTCTTTTCGGGCTGAGGAATCCCCTGTCTTACCATTCCCTCACCTTGAGGTGACATGAAGTGAACTCCTGATGGGCCTTGTCTGCAGGGAAGATCTCACTTTAGTTCTGTTTCTCAGTACAAGGAAGAGCACGTCCCAGTGTTTCCTGTAGCAGACTGAAGCTTTACGGCTGTATTCTGGCCTTGAGAAGTTGACTGAAGTAACTCAGACTCTGTTGAGCCTGTTGCCTAGAAGCTTCCTGTTCCTCTTTTCTCTCTTCTCTCACGGTGGTGACCCAAGTCCTAGGAGGAGGAGATCTAACTCCTGGAGGCTATGGATGAAGAGAACCTCCACCAATGTACACTTGCTCTGGTGGTGGTGTTGTTTACTCACTAAAATGTTGGGTTTGTCTCTTTTAGCAACAAGGTGAAGGAAGTGAACTTATTTTTTCTTTTCATTAGGGTTGTCCCAGGATACTGAACATTGTTCCCTGTGCTCTACAGTAGGACCTTGTTGTTTATCCATCCTGTATCTGCTCACCCCAGACTCCCAGTCCATCCCTCCTCTCTGCACGAGTCTCTCCTCTGTGTCTGTGAGTCTGTTTCTTTTCCATAGATAAGTTCAGTTCTGTGATATTTTAGGTTCCACATAAATAAATGATATCCTATGTTATTTCTCAGAAAGTAGATTTCTTTAACCTCAGTTCTCATACTTCGGGGGCTGATTTGGGTGAAGGGCTGCAGATTGCATTTTTGAAGACCTCCTCTGAGAGTGGTGTGCAGCCCGCCCAGCTCCTCCCTCCCAGGGGCAGACGTAGTGCCATGGTTGCCATGCTCTCATCCTGCTGTGGCCCCGCTCATCCTGCCTCACATCCTCCATGTCAGCTCTGGAATCACAGTGATTTTTAACATCCATGTAAATATTATTTACACAATGCCTTTCTTCTCTCCTTTCTTCCCTCAGCTCCTATCTCCCTCTTAATTTTCTTCATTTTTTTTCTACTTTTTCTATTTTCTTTCTCTTTTACCATTTGGCTTTTCACATGCAACACCTTCTTTTGGAGCTTTGTTTCCTGCTCTCACCGTGTTACACCTGGTTCAGTCTTCAGGAATGAGGTTGGGTTTGGTTTTTCTGAGGAGACTCTGTCCCCCATGGATCATGTCTGCATGACCCTCACCTGCCTCCCTGCAGCTCTTCTCCTGCTGTACAGTTGTCTGCTGTGTCTGTCTCTCCTCTGCAAGAATTCAGGTTCCTTGGGAAGGAATTTCTGCCTTCTCCATGACACTGCTAGAACTTAGTATAAGGACAGGGACAGAGAGATGCTGACAATATTTGTTTAGAATGAAATGTGATGTCTAGAATCCACCATCTTTAATTTCAGTATGGAGTTCACTGGAGCTGTGGATTCCAAGATTTGTGTTCATTGAGAGTCCCTTGGACTGCAAGGAGATTCAACCAGGCCATTCTAAAGGAGATCAGCCCTGGGATTTCTTTGGAAGAAGGAATGATGCTAAAGCTGAAACTCCAGTACTTTGGCCACCTCATGTGAAGAGTTGACTCATTGGAAAAGACCCTGATGCTGGGAGGGATTGGGGGCAGGAGGAGAAGGGAACGACAGAGGATGAGATGGTGGGATGGCATCACCGACTCGATGGATGTGAGTCTGAGTGAACGCCGGGAATTGGTGATGGACACGAGGCCTGTCGTGCTGCGATTCATGGGGTCGCAAAGAGTTGAATACAGCTGAGTGACTTAACTGAAGTGAACTGAACTGACCTTGTAGGAGAATTTCAAAAAGTTTCATGTGTTCTCATACATTTTGATGGTGATGTCTAAAAGTTCTAATTATATCTTAAAATAGTTTTAAAGAATGCAATATGCTGTTGGTGGGAATGCAAACTAGTACAGCCACTATGGAGAACAGTGTGGCAATTCCCTAAAAAACTGAAATTGAACTGCATTATGACCCAGCAATTCCACTGCTGGGCATACACACCGAGGAAACCAGAATTGAAAGAGACACGTGTACCCCAATATTCACTGCAGCACTGTTTATAATAGCCAAGACATGGAAACAACCTAGATGTCCATCAGCACATAAATGGATGAGAAAGCTGTGGTGCATATACACAATGGATTATTACGCAGCCATTAAAAAGAATACATTTGAATCCATTATAATGAGGTGGATGAAACTGGAGGCGATTATACAGAGTGAAGAAAGCCAGAAAGAAAAACATCAATACAGTATACTAACACATATACATGGAATTTAGAAAGATGGTAATGAGAACCCTGTATGTGAGACAGCAAAAGAGACACAGATGTATAGAACAGACTTTTGGACTCTGTGGGAGAGGGAGAGGGTGGGATGATTTGGGAGAATGGCATTGAAACATGTATACTATCATGTAAGCAACGAATCGCCAGTCTAGGTTTGATACAAGATACAGGATCCTTGGGGCTGGTGCACTGGGATGACCCAGTGAGATGATATGGGGAGAGAGGTGGAAGGGGGGTTCAGGATTGGGAACTCATGTACACCCGTGGTGGATTCATGTCAATGTATGGCAAAACCAATGCAGTATAGTAAAGTAAAATAAAAATAATAAATAAATAATTTTAAAAAAAGACTGCAATTTACAGTGCAGGTGAATATTGACATTTTCAAGTGAAACCACTATATCATCCTTTAAATGTATGGGTGGAATATAAATATCATGGTGATTTGATGACCCATCATGATTTTAAAAATACATGAATAAACTAATCTTTAAAGTCAAAATTTTACCTTGGTCCTTTCTCTCCTTGCAATTATATTTTATTCCTTTTTCCTTAAAAATTTCTTTACTATATTATATTGTTTTGATTAAATGTGATACTGATAGCCCTATAGTGATTTAAAAGAAATATGAAAATCAATAGAAATATTATAATATATAATATCATAATTTTATTATATCATATATTATATTTTATAAATCA
>SJYG01000878.1:26267-140206 GCA_006410535.1 Litocranius walleri | reverse complement strand
TATGCAGTTCAGGAAGCAACAGTTAGAATTGGACATGGAACAACAGACTGGTTCCAAATAGGAAAAGGAGTACATCAAGGCTATATATTGTCACCCTGCTTATTTAACTTATATGCAGAATACATCATGAGAAACGCTGGACTGGAAGAAACACAAGCTGGAATCAAGATTGCCGGGAGAAATATCAATAACCTCAGATATGCAGATGACACCACCCTTACAACAGAAAGTGAAGAGGAGCTAAAAAGCCTCTTGATGAAAAGTGAAAGAGGAGAGTGAAAAAGTTGGCTTAAAGCTCAACATTCAGAAAACGAAGATCATGGCATCCGATCCCATCACTTCATGGGAAATAGGTGGGGAAACAGTGGAAACAGTGTCAGACTTTATTTTTGTGTGTTCCAAAATCACTCAGATGGTGATTGCAGTCATGAAATTAAAAGACGCTTACTCCTTGGAAGAAAAGTTATGACCAACCTAGGTGGCATATCCAAAAGCAGAGACATTACTTTGCCCACTAAGGTCCATCTAGTCAGGCTATGGTTTTTCCTGTGGTCATGTATGGATGTGAGAGTTGGACTGTGAAGAAGGATGAGCACTGAAGAATTGATGCTTTTGAACTATGGTGTTGGAGAAGACTCTTGAGAGTCCCTTGGACTCCAAGGAGGTCCAATCAGTCCATTCTGAAGGAGATCAACCCTGGGATTTCTTCGGAAGAAATGATGCTAAAGCTGAAACTTCAGTACTCAGGCCACCTCATGCGAAGAGTTGACTCATTGGAAAAGATTCTTATGCTTGGAGGGATTGGGGGCAGGAGGAGAAGGGGATGACCGAGGATGAGATGGCTGGATGGCATCACGGACTCGATGGACGTGAGTCTGAGTGATCTCCAAGAGATGGTGATGAACAGGGAGGCCTGGCGTGCTGCCATTCATGGGGTCTCAAAGAGTTGGACACGACTGAGCGACTGAACTGATAATATATTAGGTCTATTGTTATAATTTTTAATATATAATTAATAATATATAATAATATAATATAATTAAATATATATAATATACACATATATATAATATGTAATATAATATAAGGTGAATATTTGCTTTATATTATATATTATATGGAGAAGGAAATGGCAACCCACTATAGTACTCTTGCCTGGAAAATCCCATGGATGGAGGAGCCTGGTAGGCTACAGTCCATGGGGTCGCAGAGTCGGACACGACTGAGCAACTTCACTTCCCTTCATATATTATATTATATATCATCGAATATATATTAGATTATATGTACATACACTCACACATACATATGATATTGGCAGGCTACACCAATGACTCAATGGTAAGGATTTCACCTGCAGTGCAGGGGACTCAGGAGATGTGGATTCAATTCCTGGGTCAGGAAGATCCTCTGGAGGAGCGCAAGGCAACCCACTCCAGTATTCTTGCCTGGAGAATCCTATGGCCAGAGAAGCCTGGCGGGCTACAGTTCATGGGATTACAGAGTCAGACATGACTGAAATGACTTAGCACACACATATATATGGTATATATTTATATGTGTGTAAATATTTATGTATACACAAAATTTAATTCACATGTGTGCAGTATATATGTATTCTATTTATCATGTACATATATAGTATATGTTTTTAATTTTTCAGTGTTTTATTTATAATTATTACACTCTAGATATTAAATTCACTCAATTTTCTCTCTGTTTTTAAGTACAATGTGTATTTTTCAAGACATATCGATTGTGTATAAGTGTTAGATTTAATTTGTTTAGAGACACCAGTTTTGACTTGGTATATCTTTAAAAGACAGAGTATANAGTTGGACTGTGAAGAAGGATGAGCACTGAAGAATTGATGCTTTTGAACTATGGTGTTGGAGAAGACTCTTGAGAGTCCCTTGGACTCCAAGGAGATCCAATCAGTCCATTCTGAAGGAGATCAACCCTGGGATTTCTTCGGAAGAAATGATGCTAAAGCTGAAACTTCAGTACTCAGGCCACCTCATGCGAAGAGTTGACTCATTGGAAAAGATTCTTATGCTTGGAGGGATTGGGGGCAGGAGGAGAAGGGGATGACCGAGGATGAGATGGCTGGATGGCATCACGGACTCGATGGACGTGAGTCTGAGTGATCTCCAAGAGATGGTGATGAACAGGGAGGCCTGGCGTGCTGCCATTCATGGGGTCTCAAAGAGTTGGACACGACTGAGCGACTGAACTGATAATATATTAGGTCTATTGTTATAATTTTTAATATATAATTAATAATATATAATAATATAATATAATTAAATATATATAATATACACATATATATAATATGTAATATAATATAAGGTGAATATTTGCTTTATATTATATATTATATGGAGAAGGAAATGGCAACCCACTATAGTACTCTTGCCTGGAAAATCCCATGGATGGAGGAGCCTGGTAGGCTACAGTCCATGGGGTCGCAGAGTCGGACACGACTGAGCAACTTCACTTCCCTTCATATATTATATTATATATCATCGAATATATATTAGATTATATGTACATACACTCACACATACATATGATATTGGCAGGCTACACCAATGACTCAATGGTAAGGATTTCACCTGCAGTGCAGGGGACTCAGGAGATGTGGATTCAATTCCTGGGTCAGGAAGATCCTCTGGAGGAGCGCAAGGCAACCCACTCCAGTATTCTTGCCTGGAGAATCCTATGGCCAGAGAAGCCTGGCGGGCTACAGTTCATGGGATTACAGAGTCAGACATGACTGAAATGACTTAGCACACACATATATATGGTATATATTTATATGTGTGTAAATATTTATGTATACACAAAATTTAATTCACATGTGTGCAGTATATATGTATTCTATTTATCATGTACATATATAGTATATGTTTTTAATTTTTCAGTGTTTTATTTATAATTATTACACTCTAGATATTAAATTCACTCAATTTTCTCTCTGTTTTTAAGTACAATGTGTATTTTTCAAGACATATCGATTGTGTATAAGTGTTAGATTTAATTTGTTTAGAGACACCAGTTTTGACTTGGTATATCTTTAAAAGACAGAGTATAATGGTTGGATGGCATCACTGACTCGATGGACATGAGTTTGAGCGAGCTCTGGGAGTTGGTGATGGACAGGGAAGCCTGGCATGCTGCAGTCCATGGGGTTGCAAAGAGTCAGACACGACTGAGTGACTGAACTGAACTGGTACGTGCACATAATCATTGGTGCTACAGATTTAGGTCATTTACTTCGTGGAAAATATTTACTCTATACACCAAAGCCATATTCCATTGTTAAAAGATCTACCAAATCAGACCCAATTTCTGTCAGAAAAGGTTTAACTTTATTGTTTTAACTCAAGGAGACATGTTAACGCATTTTCTCTGAGGCAGAAATCTCTTCTGAGGCAGGCTGTGTGGTCACGTGTTGTTGTCTGGGTGACGCCATGATGCAGTGTACTCCTCCCGGTTCAGTGTTTCTTGTTACTGTCCTCTTCCCTTTGCTCCCACTGGAAGCCCCTCAGGAATGGTGTGCTCTTTGAGAATTACCAAGAGATGGAGGAGGTGAGGCTATGAAGTGAAAATTGCCATCACTCCCTTATGTATCCAAAATCAAAACATCACCACACAAACCTACACCAAGTTTCTAAGGCAGTTCTGCCCTTAACAGAAATACATGGGAGTACAAAGACATTATGTGTTTTCTTTTTGTTACTTCTCTGAATTTTCTAAATTTTCAAAAATGACTATTGTACATTTATTATGAGGAAGTCAGAAATCAAAGAGAATGACTTTCAACCTTTAAATATGACACATTAATATTAGAATAAAAACTGAGTTATTTGGTACTGATTCAATCAGAAATCTCTAAAAACATCTATTATTGACATCTTCAGATTGAAATTCTCAGTTTTCTGTCTAGCTACAGTACAGAATCCCCTAAGGTTAGGGCAGATCAATGCCAATGTTGACTTTCAGTGTGGTTAATGTGGGTGTGCTAAATACTCTTTATAAATGAACTTCCAATTAAAATGGATGATTCAGGTTTTCCCAGAACCACTTATTGAAGAGACTGTCTTTTTGCCATTGTATATTGTTGCCTCCATTGTCGTAGATTAGGTGACCATAGGTGTGTGGGTGTATCTCTGGACTTTCTACCTTCTTCCATTGATCTATAGTTCTGTTTTTGTGCAAATACTATACTGTTTTGATTACTGCTCTGTTGATGGTAAGGTAAATTGTTACTCCACTATGGAGAATAGTAGGGAGGTTGCTTAAAAAACTAAAAATAAAACTACCATATGGTCCAACAATCCTACTTCTGGCATACATTTGAGAAAACCATAATTTGAAAAGATACATGCGACCTCAGTGTTCAGTGCAGTGCCATTTATGACAGGCTCGACATGGAAGCAATCTAAATGTCCATCAACAGAGGAAATGATAAAAAAGGTACAGTACATATATACAGTGGAGTATTACTCAGCCACAAAGAAGGGTGAAATAATGCCATTTGCAGCAACATAGATGGACCTGGATATTGTCATAGTGTGGGAAGTAAGTCAGACAAAGACACATATCACATGATATCCCTTATATATAGAATATGAAAAGGGGTACAAAATAGTCAGATTTAGAAAATAAACCTATGGTTATCAGGGGGCTGAGGTGGGTTGGGGTTGATTGGGAGACTGAGACTGACATATACATGCTACAGTATGTAAAACAGATAACTTATAGAGATCTGCTGTATGGCACAGGGAACTCTGCTCAATATTCTGCAATGACATATATGGGAAAGAAATCTAAAAAAGGCTGGATATGTGTACAACTGTTTTGGGTTTCCCAGGTAGTGCTAGTGGTAAAGAATCTGTCTGCAATGCAGGAGACCCAGCCAATCCTTGAGTCAGGAAGATTCCCCTGGAGGAGGGAATGGTAACCCACTCCAGTATTCTTGCCTAGGGAAGGTCATGGACAGAGGAGCCTGGTGGGCTACAGGCCATAGGTCACAAAGAGTCTGGCATGACAAAAATGACTTAAATGAAGTGAAGTGAAAGTCGCTCAGTCATGTCTGACACTTTGCAACCCATGGACTGTAGCCTGGCAGGCTCCTCTGTCCATGGAATTCTCCAGGCAAGAATACTGGAGTGGGTAGATTTTCCCTTCTCCAGGGGATCTTCCCAAACCAGGGGTCAAATGGCTTAGCATGTACACAAAACTGTTCTACTTTACTGTACATCTGAACATAGCAAAACATTGTAAATGAACTATATTCCAATAAATTTTTTAAAAAGATAAAATAACCACAGAACTTCAGAGTTCAATCATGTATACTCTGGAGGATGGAAATGATTGATAGATGCACAGTGGCAGAGGAAAAAAAAGTTGTATCAAACAAGAAAGTATTAGAACCAGCAGGGGATAACACTTAAAATGTATACAGAAAACTTAGAAACGATAAAGTTACTAATCAGTCTTCAGTAAACTCAGCAGGCAATAAGTTGCAGAGCTGCTAATGAATTATTAAACTGAAACATAGCCCTGGATTAAGATAAAAAGGAGCTCAAAAATGGAACCTTCCAAATGATATGAAGCAAATGTGACAATCAGCAACTTTGAAAATGTGAGGATGTAAGGGGGTGCTATTTGCTTCACATGTTTTTCTATCAATTACGCATTTTTCAAGTAAACCTAAAGAGGTTCCTAATTAAGCTCCTTGTGCAGCTGTCAGAAGACTTTTTTCTTTATTTAGTACCAAGCTCAGAGCCTGTGATAAAAATCCATGATTACAAATATCAGTGAAAGAGAAAATGAATTAAAGATGTGCCCAAGACTATGAACACCATTCAGGGAGCTCCTGAGTGGAGTTGTCTACAACACTGCAAACAGCTGGAGTTGGAATTTTCCAAGAACTCCTTCTTTTCCCTTTATTTCCACATAGACATGTATCTATTGGCACATGATGTTATTGTAAATGGGAAATTACTAGAGCACCAAGAAGGCTTATTACCCACTAATGAAGGAGAGAAGAAACCACCTGGAATGGAGAGGTTGTGAGAAGCCATCCATCAACTCAAAATCTCAGGGCTGATTTTGGGAGATTGTACTCTTGAGACTCAGACTTTGTAAACAGAAAAATTAGAATTTCTCCCTGAATAGATCAAGAGCCACTGTGCTGGAATCAAGCTAAAGAGCTCTCCTTTACTTTCTGGAAAAGAAAGAGTGACCCTCAGGAAGGTGCACCCTCTGAGAGGATGAAAGCCGGACAGACAGAAGAAAGAGGAGGTCAGGGGAACCTACAGAGAAAGCTGGGGCAGGGGCAGAAGGTTGGTTTTGAAAATGCTTGACTAAGTTTTTGTTGGTAAAAAGTCCTGATAAGTTGAGGAACAATCTGGGAACATCTGGATTGGTGGCCCTCTACTCACTTATTCTACATTTGGTCATATGTCACTAGGAGAGGACTCTTGAGAGTCCCTTGGACAGCAAGGAGATCAAACCAGACAATCCTAAAGGAAATCAATCCTGAATACTCATTGGAAGGACTGATACTGAAGCTGAAGCTCCAATATTTTGGCCATCTGATGTGAAGGGTCGACTCACTGGAAAAGACCCTGATACTTTGAAAGATTGAGGGCAGGAGGAGAAGGAGGAGACAGAGGATGAGATGGTTGAATGGGATCACCGACTCAATGGACATGAGTTTGAGCAAGCTCTGGGAGATGGTAAAGGACAGGGAAACTTGGTGTGCTGTAGTTCCTGAGGTCACAAGGAGTTGGACATGACTGAGTGACTGAACACCACCACCAGACAAAGGAGCAGAATCAGAGGTTGTAGAAGGCACACAGATCAAAGACTGAAGCTGATTTTCCACAGCCTAAGGATGTATGGATGTGAGAGTTGGACTGTGACGAAAGCTGGGTGCTGAGGAATTGATGCTTTGGAACTGTGATGTTGGAGAAGACTCTTGAGAGTCCTTTGGACTGCAAGGAGATCCAACTAGCCCATTCTAAAGGAGATAAGCCCTGGGTGTTCTTTGGAAGAAATGATACTAAAGCTGAAACTCCAGTACTTTGCCCACCTCATGCTAAGAGTTGACTCATTGGAAAAGACTCTGATGCTGGGAGGGGCTGGGGGCAGGAGGGAAAGGGGATGACGGAGGATGAGAAGGCTGGATGGCATCACCGACTCGATGCACATGAGTTTGAGTGAACTCCGGGTGTTGGTGATGGACAGGCCTGGCGTGCTGCAATTCATCGGTTCACAGAGAGTCAGACATGGATGAGCGACTGACCTGAACTGAACTGAACTGAACTGAAGGAGAGATGCAGGAAATCCAGAAGACTCATGGTGGCAGCTGTGATCAGAGTCCTGGTGAACAGGCAGAGGCCTGGGGTCAGGCTCAGGAGAACACAGAGGAGAAATGGCAGAGGTCACCCTCAACCAGAAGCAGTGGTTGGTGGGTAGACACCTGTGGATAGGGGAGAGGATTTGTGGGGCCCCAGAGAACACAGAGGCTGCTGTCCAGAGAGCACGGTGATGAGGCATCTTGGCCAGAGACAGCAGTGACCAGAGGCGGCACAGAGAAGAGGGCCTTTGGCCACACATGTGAAGATGCCTGCTTGTTTAGGGGGATCAGATGACACTTTTTGGGAAGTAACATGGGAGTGAGAAAGGTGCCATGGGTGACTGAGAATTGACCCTGAAGAGACTTTGGAGTCTCTTTGAAGTTCCTTTGAAAAAGGCTGACTTATTTTCAATAAGCAAAACCCAGTGGGCACTCTGAGTCCCTCTGTGAGAGCCTCCACCACAGTGAGTGAGCTTGGTTACAGAACACAGAGAACTGGGTTTTGGTTTCATTTAACCAAGAATAGAAACTCCTTCTCTTATGTAAAATTCCAGAGGTGTGTGAACAAGGCTGCTCCATGAAGCCATGTTGTGCTATTTCTACGATGTCACATTTTCCTTCTGGTTCAAGGTGGTAGCTGCTTATTCTTTCTCTTTTATTATTAACACTGACCTACATGCCCACATGGATTAACTATGTAATTTTCAGAGATTCCCATCACTTCTGGTTTGTCCGTGGCATTGAGATTAAATGTCACTGCTATTTGTCTCTATGACAGTCCTGTTGTTTTATTTTGTTTATTATTCCCTTAAGATAAAAATTGATCCCTGTGTTGGGAAGACCCTCTGGAGAATGGAATGACTACCCACTCCAGTATTCTTGCCTGCAACGCACATGCAAGTGTCATTTGAATAATGGATGACAATAGGGTATGATGCTACTATTTACTGTAGTCTCTATTCCTAACATCATCAGGGGTGATCAGTTTTAGCTCTTGGTTATCTCTCAATCCAGCCACTTCTCTCTGCCTTTCCCTTCTAATTCAAGTCACCACCTGTCTGAACAGGACCGTGGAAGAGCTCCTTAGCAGGGCATCCTGACTCACGCCTGCCTCTTCTGTAGCCTGTTCTTCACAGGCCAGTCTCTTCCTCTGCCCCTGCCTTCCATTGCTCCTCAGGGCACGTCACAGGAGGGAAGTTACTGGACAAAGTACTGCTGTGTACTGCTACCTGGGGCATGGGCGGGGAACCCTCACTCCCACTATTCTTGATGGAGAAAGCCTCTGGGAACAATCAGAATTTTCCTTTGATGCTAACATCTGTATATATGGGCTCACAAGTGTTCAAGACATGACAGAAACTGCTGGAGCTTATTTCTGGGACTGGCCCCACATTGGCTGAATGAGGTTAAATTAGTCTTTGGAGGGGTCTGCTGACTCTTTCCTGAAGCTTCAAAGACCGTATCTAGATCACTAAGCCTCTTCTTCTTGGTAGCTTCCCAGGGGTGCACCTCCCCTTGTTGTCAGAGAAGTGACTTTTGTAGGTGATAGACCTGAGAGAGAGAGAGAAGGAGGTCCCTTAGCTGCTGGGGTGAAAAGTCTGCTTTGATCTTAAGGCAAGGAGATGGGGTGAGTGTGGGGGGTCACATAGACTGCTGAGCAAAAATCTTGCAGGGAAATGATGGAGTCCTTAGTCCAGTCATATTTCTCTCCCCTCCTCTCTTGGCTTACTCTCAATTAGAATTGGAAGGCCAAGAGTTTAGAAATCAGGATTTTAATTTAAAATCTGTGGCAAAAGAATCTTTCTATGGACTATTCATAAAATTTTCTTTTCTGAAAAGAATAATAGTTACAATTAATAATCTTTCCTGATTTACTTCTAGGGGAACCCTGGGACCTTTAGGAATATGGGTCTGTTTCATTGCAGGAATATCATCTTTGACACAGCTATCAAAGGAATATACATAGAGTTTATCTGTATGCTACTGGAAAATGCAATGTAAAGTTCTGTGCTGAAAGAGACTAGACTTCTGCTGTCTCACTGAAATTTGAGCATCACTGTATCATGATTCAATTGCCCCTTCTTTTCCTGTATTACCTGCTTCCCATCCAGCTCCCATCCCTTTATGTTGGCAACATATACTCAAACAGGTGTAAGGCTAATAATTTTTACATATAAGCCATTGCATTAATTTTTTTGCATCTATTATTCTGGCCTAAATGAATTGTGAATGATTAAAGGTCATAAGATTAAATTTATTTGTTGTTGGGAAATTTGAACCTATTATCCAGTCCTAGGTGAGTTTGTGCAACTTGCTAACTTTTGTTCTATTTTCATTTTATATGAAATTATTTTCTGAGCAAGGATAATGATTTATCTCTCCTCTTAATTGGGAAGTATATAAATTCATGAGAGAGTTGTGCTAACATGTTTTTCTTCTACAAGAGAAACAACACTTTTTGATAATATTTTATTGTGGAGAATTAGGTATGTTTTACATGTAGGGTCAAAACCAGTAAACTGGTTTTAAAGAGAAATAGAGACCAAAAGACTGTAAATGTGGAATTGATGTAAATGTGCCTGAATAATACCTCTTTGAATAGTAATTATGGGTGTCTAGACACATATATAAATATATGGCCTTGTTCTTACTTGTTATGTTTTTGTACTGCACTTGGTACTGAAGTCCTCAAGCTTACTTTTGTCACTCCCTTGAGTCACTTTGGGTCAAGTGTGTTTACTATCCCAGAAAATTTACTGGACATCAGCTATGTGAAGACATGAGTTGTCTTCATAAGCCATTCCACCCGAGGCTGTAGAAATATCCCAGTGAGTTTCCAACTAAATTCTCTAGGAAAGCTGTCTAATAGGTCTTTCTGCAATGATAGGAAAGTTCTACATCTGTCCAGTATCCAAAATGAGAACTAGCACTTGAAATATGGCTAGTTTAAGGACCTGAATTTTTTATTTTATTTAACTTTGAGTTTAAGTAACCATATACAGTTGGTGATTACTGTACTGAGTGGTCTGGCTCTCGAAGCAGTCTTTCTCCCCTATTTTATTGAGAAATAATTGGCATGCCTCACTGTATAAATTTAAGGCATATAGCATGATGGTTTGATTTATACATATTGTGCAATGACAGTTCAGTTAACATCCATCACTTCATATAGATACAATGAAAAGACACAAAGAAGAAGAAAATATCCTTGTGATTAGAACTCTTAGGATTAACTCTCTTAACTACTTTTCTGTATATCGTATAGCCGTCTCCACTATAATAAGCCTGCTGTACACTATATTCTTTGTGCTGATTTATCTTATACGTAGAGGTTTATGCCTTTTGACCATCTTCCTCCAGTTCCTGCTCCTGCCACTCTGCACCTCTGACAGCTACAAGCCTGATCTCTTTGTCTATGAGGGATTTTGTTTTGTTCTGTTCTATTTTTAAGATTCTATGTATAAGTAAGATCATACAGCATTTGTCTATTTTTGTCTGACTTACAATACTCTCGAGGTTTGTCCACTTTTGATACCTTTTATTTTGTTACTTGCCTGATTACTCTAGTTAGAACTTCCAGTATTATACTGAGTAGGAGTGTTGAGAGTGAACATCCTTGTCTTGTTCCTGATATCAGAGGAGAAGTTTTCGATCTTTCACCATTGAGTGTGATGTTCTGGGATTGTTATACATCACCTCTATTATGTTGAGATGTGTTCTTTCTATCCCTAATTTGTTAAGAGTTCTCATCATGATGAATGTTGAATTTTGTCAAATGCTTTTTCTGTATATTGAGATGATCATAGATTCATTTCTTTCATTTAGTAATGTGATGTATCATATTCATTGATTTATGTTGAACCATCTTTGCATCTCAGTGATAAATCGAACTTGATGATGATGAATAATCCTTTTAGAGTACTGCTATATTTGTTTTGCTAGTGTTTTATTAAGAATCTTTGCACCTATAATCAGAGATATTGGCCTGAAACATTCTTTTCTAGTAATTTCCTTTTCTAACTTTGGTAATAAGGATAATGCTGGCCTTTTAAAATGAGTTTGGAATGATTTTTTTTTTCAATTTATTCAAAGAGTTTGAGAAGGATTAGTGTTAATTCTTCTTTAAACATTTGCTAAAATTCGCCAGAAGAGCCTATGCTTTTCTTTGTTGGGAGATGTTTTGTCTTTGCTTTTCTGTTCTTGTTTGTTTTTTAACTTCTTCAGCTTTCTTTCTAGTAATTGTTCTATTCAGATTTCCTATTTATTCTTGTTTCAGTCTTAGTAAATTGTATTTTTTAAAGAACTTTTCTGCTACTTCTAGCTTGTCTAGCTTGTTAGTATATATTATTCATTGTAGCCTCCATGATCCTGTGAATTTCTGTGGTAAGAGCTGTAATGTATCCCCCCCATTTTTTTAATTTATAATTTTGTTGGTTTTGTCGTTTCTCTTTTTCCCTTGATTAGCTAAAGTCAATTATATTATTTTTAATGAAACCACTTTTTAGGTATTATCTTTTTGCTGTTGTTGTTGAGCTGGGTCTTACTAGTGGCGTGTGGGGTCATTAATTTGCACTGTGGCATGGAAGATCTTTAGCTGTGACATGCAGCTTTCTATTATTCTCTATTTTATTTATTTCTGCTCTAATTTTTATTCCCTTTTTCTCCTGATTTGGGTTCAGTTTTTCTTCTTTTTCTAGTTCCTTAAGGCATAGAGCTAGATTATTTATCTGGGATCTTTCTTGCTTCTTAATGTAGACATTTATTTCCCTCTTAAAAACTACTTTTCTTGCATCCCATAAGTTCTGGTATGTTGTGTTTTTCATTTTAATTTGTCTAAAGAAACTTAAAAATTTCCCCTTTAACTTCTTTGATTCATTGATTGTTCAGGAGAGTGTTAATTTCCATATGTTCATGAATTTTCTAGTGTTTCTTTTGTTATTGATTTCTAGTTTCATGCCATTGTTGTCAGAAAAGTTACTAGGTATTATTTTAATCTTCTTGAATGTTTAAAAGTTATACTCAATTTATAGTTATTATGAAATATTGGCTATATTCTTCATGTTGTACAATGTATCCTTGTAGCTTATTTTAAGCCTAATAGTTTGAACCTCTTATTTCTATACCCCTATCATGCCCCTTTCCCGCTCCCTCTCTCCACTGGATACTGCTAGTTTGTTTTCTATTTCTGTGAGTCTGCTTCTTTTAAAAATTATATTCACTAATTTGTGTTATTTTTTAGATTCCATATATATGTGATATCATACAGTATTTGTTTTTCTCTATTTGACTTTTTCCACTAGCACCATGCCCACCAAATCCATCATGTTTCTGCAAATGTCAAAATCTTATTCTTTTTTTATGACTAATATTCCATTGTGTACATATTCCACTTTTTGTTTATCCATTTGTCTGTTGGTGGACACTTAGGTTGTTTCTATGTCTTTGCATTTGTAAATAATGTGGCAATTGACACTGAGGCGCTGATATTTTATTGAGCTTATCTGAATCTGAGCTTTTGGGTTTTTTCTTTTTTGGATATATCTCCAAGAGTAGAATTGCTGAGTTGTATGATGTCTATTTTTAGGTTTTTGTTTTTTGAGAAATCCCCATACTGTTTTCCATAGTGGTTGCACTCATTTTCATTCCCATCAGCAGTGTGTGAATATTTCCTTTTCTCCACATCATTTCCAGTGTATGTGATTTGTAGTCTTTTTATGATAGCCATTCTGACAGGTATGAGGTGATATCACATTTGGTTTTGCATTTCCCTGTTCATTAACAATGTTCAGCATCTTTTCATGTGCCTGTTGACCATTTGCATCTCCTCTTTGGAAAAATGTCTATTCTGTTCTTCTATTTTTTCATTGAATTTTTTAATATGGAGTTGTAGGAGCTGTTTTTATGTGTTAGATTTTAAATCCTTATCAGTCATATCATTTGCAAATATTTTCTCTGATTCAGTAGGAGAGGCAATTCTTTGTCAGTGGTTTTCTTTGCTTTGCCAAAGGTTTTATGTTTAATTATGTACCATTTGCTTATTTTTGCTCTTATTTCCTTTGCTCTAAGAGATGGATCAAAAAAATGTTGCTATGACTTATTTCAAAGAATTTTCTGCCTATGTTTTTATCTGGAAGTTTTATAGTATCTGGTTTTACACTTAAGTTTTTAATCCGTTTTGGGTTTATTTTTGTGTATGGTGTGAGAATGTCCTAATGCCATTCTTTTACGTGTAGCTGTCCAGTTTTCCCAGCACCACTTATTGAATAGACTGTCTGTCATTCTTCTTTGTCAGAGATTAATTGACCATAAGTGAGTGGGTTTATTTCTGGGGTTTTTATCCTGTTCCATTGATCTATATGTCTGTTTTTATGCCACTACCATCCTATTTTGATTATTGTATTTTTATAGTGTAGTTTGAAGTCAGGGAGCCTGATTCCTCCAGTTCTGGTTTTCTTTTCCAGACTTTTCTTTTTTACTATTCAGGGTCTTTTGTGTTTCCGTAGAACATTTAAAATTATTTGTATTAGTTCTATGAAAAATACCATTGGCATTTGATAGGGGTTGCAGTGACTCTATACATTGACTTGGGTAATATGGTCATTTTAAAAATATTAATTCTTCTAGTCTAAGAATACAATTTATCTTTCCATCTGTTTGTACTGTCTTCAATTTCTTTCATCAATGTCTAATAGTTTTCCAAGTACAAATCTTTTACCTCCTTAGGTAGATTTATTCCTGCTGCTGCTAAGTCGCTTCAGTCATGTCCAACTCTGTGTGATGCCACAGATGGCAGCCCATTGGGCTCCACCATCCCTGGGATTCTCCAGGCAAGAACACTGGAGTCGGTTGCCATTTCCTTCTCCAATGTATGAAAGTGAAAAGTGAAAGTGAAGTCGCTCAGTCGTGTCCAACCCTAGCAACCCCATGGACTGCAGCCTACCAGGCTCCCCCATCCATGGGAGTTTCCAGGCAAGAATACTGGAGTGGAATGCCATTGCCTTCTCTGAGATTTATTCCTAGTTATTTGAATTATGCAAATTGTAAAATGAAAATAATCTTGATTTTTAAAAATATATAATTTACACTTTAACCTACTTTAAAATTAAATGTAAAGCTTTCTCAACTGGAATACTTTTTTGATTTGTAAGAATAAATTTCTATCCAGTTAACCTTTAATAAAAGTAACCTTTAATAAAAATTTTCTAGGAAGGGTCTTTTTGTAGGTTGAGCAGATTGGAAACCAAGATACACAGGGGTAGGCTACTTGTATATCTAGCTTTTTCATGACTGCTGATTTTGGATATATTTTCCTCTTGAAAATCTAAATTTCTTTTCACTTTAAAAGTTTATAGCTCAGCAGGAACACTAAACCTATTTAAACCAAATTATATATGAAATATGAAATTCAAAAGTTATACAGAGTAGGGTCTGACTTAAGGTAACAGTTTAAACTTTGTCCAAACAAGGAGGAAAGAGGAAAGAAACTTTAAAATTATTTGTTTAAATATTGATAGTTTTTATGGTTGGGTGGAAGGAAAGGAGGAGTTTAATCTATCTTCTGTTTATGCCTGAAATTATCTTTTTATCTCTACAAATTCCTCCACTGAATGAGAGATTTATATGAGAAAGAAGAGGCAAGAAAAGCCTTAAAAGAATGAAATTCATTAACTTTTTTTTCCTCAGAGTAAAATTTTCCAGTAATTTCTCCTCAGATTCTTATTCTCTAGTCAATAGCATACACTATTTAAGGCTTTTAATGTAAATGTTTGATACTTTAGAAAGTCTGGATATATAACTTAATTATCCCATTGTTTTTACTGAATTGTTCTCTAGTATTAATTTCATTTCTGATGTTAGTAAATTTATATTTATGTTCACAACAATTTAAGATACAAACTTGTCTAAGGCAAGTATATTCTACTATATCCTCCCCAAATGAAAGAGTGCTTGATTATGTCTTGGTAGCTAAATAGGCAAGAATTTAAAACAGGAAGGTCTCCCACTGCTGCAAATTGAATGCAATACATTGAAAATAAATTTTCCTCTTGAATATACATTTGCTCTGAGGCATTCAAGGCTTTTTGCTAATAGTGTGTGTGCTCAGTTGCTCAGTCGTGTCCAACTCTTTGCTACCTAATGGACTGTAGTCTTCCAGGCTTCTCTGTCCATAACATTTCCCAGGCAAGAATACTAGAAAAGGTTGCCATTTCCTCCTCCAGGGGATCTTCCAGATCTGGGGATCGAACCCACATCTCTTGTGACTCCTGCCTTGGCAGACAGATTCATTGTGCCACCTGGGGGCCCTTTAGTAAATAGTAATAAACTCAATTTTAATTAAACATAAGTGGATTCATATTAAAAAAGGAAAAAAGCACCCACATTTGATGGAGAGTTTTCCTGTCTCCATTGATTTGACCAGACATAAGACTTGTTACATTTTCTTTCCTATAAATTTCAATACCTTTTAAGCCTTCTCCTTTACTTTATATTAGTGGGATTCTTACAGGTCCAGTGACAAAAAGAGGAGTGCGCAACACCACATGAACAGTAAAGTGACAGGAGTGCTCAACTCTACTCTTAAAGTAACCATTGGGGATTTAGACCCTCACTTAGTGTCTGAGGATTTGGTAGTGGTGAAATTTGTCATGTCAGTTCTCTGTTTAAACCTAAATGACAGCAGAAGTTTGCTGGGAGCATACATTAAATTATGCATTTTGTCTATTTGTACAATTGTCAGAAGCTCCTTAATTTCTTTAAATTTTCATAGTCTTTCACAAAAGTGAGGTAGATAATAGAAAATAGTCAACACGGAAAAGATCTTGTGCCTTTTTCTGAACATTTTAGGGAAGAGAAAATATAAAGGGAAAATAGATACATAATGTCATTCCCACTTTACAGTGAAAAGTTATCTGCACATATTTTATTAACCAATCTTATTCCCTTAAAACAATGCTTATCAAGAATTTCTGTTAATAGTGGAGGTTAGAGGTTATATCAAAGATGTAGTTGTTGTAGTCAACTCTGACACAAATATCCTTGGAAAGATACCACAGATGATAAAATTCTGTTTAGTGAAATATAAAGCAGGGTATGGTTAAATTTAGTCTTATTCAGACCTTTCTTGAGCTTGATAAATCAGCAAATCAAGTTCTTATTTAGTGTCAGAGTTTCTATCAAGAAACCAAGTGTCTGTCACACACAAGCTGCATGAATGAAGTACCTTTATGTCTAGGGAAACTGTTTCCTCTTTGGACAAGAGTTTTTGCCTTCCTTGGAGAAATGGAGACCAACGTAGACACACAAATGTATGCTTCTATATTTTGACTAATTTTATTTTTTAAATAACACCGTGGAATTTTGACATACTAAAAGTCAGAAAAGCAAAACGGAAAATGAATTCCCACATACATTCCATGCAGCAATAATGAAAATATTACTAAAAGATTAATAGGCATTTCTCCAAAGAAGACATACGGATGGCTAATAAACACATGAAAAATGTTCAACATCACTCATTATCAGAGAAATGCAAATCAAGACCACAATGAGGTACCATTTCACACCAGTCAGAATGGCTGCGATCCAAAAGTCTACAAGCAATAAATGCTGGAAAGGATGTGGAGAAAAGGGAACCCTCTTACACTGCTGGTGGGAATGCAAACTAGTACAGCCACTATGGAAAACAGTGTGGAGATTCCTTAAAAAATTGCAAATAGAACTGCCTTATGACCCAGCAATTCCACTGCTGGGCATACACACCAAGGAAACCAGAATCGAAAGAGACACATGTACCCCAATGTTCATTGCAGCACTGTTTATAATAGCCAGGTCACGGAAGCAACCTAGATGTCCATCAGCAGATGAATGGATAAGAAAGCTGTGGTACATATACACAATGGAGTACTACTCAGCCCTTAAAAAGAATAAATTTGACTCAGTTCTAATGAGATGGATGAAACTGGAACCGATTATACAGAGTGAAGTAAGCCAGAAAGAAAAACACCAATACAGTATACTGACACTCCAGCAATCCCACTGCTGGGCATACACACCGAGGAAACCAGAATTGAAAGAGACACATGTACCCCAATGTTCATTGCAGCACTGTTTATAATAGCCAGGTCATGGAAGCAACCTAGATGTCCATCAGCAGATGAATGGATAAGAAAGCTGTGGTACATATACACAATGGAGTACTACTCAGCCCTTAAAAAGAATAAATTTGACTCAGTTCTAATGAGATGGATGAAACTGGAACCGATTATACAGAGTGAAGTAAGCCAGAAAGAGAAACACCAATACAGTATACTGACACGTATATATGGAATTTAGAAAGATGGTAATGATGACCCTATATGTGAGACAACAAAGAGACACAGAGGTATAGAACGGACTTTTGGACTCTGAGGGAGAGGGAGAGGGTGGGATGGTTTGGGAGAATGGCATTGAAACATGTATACTATCATGTAAGAAACGAAGCGCCAGTCTATGTTCAGTGTAGGATGCAGGATGCATGGGGCTGGTGCACAGGATGATTCAGGGAGATGATGTGGGGTGGGAGGTGGGAGGGGGCTTAGGCATTGGGAGATTGTGTTCACCTGTGGCTGATTCATGTCAATGTATGGCAAAACAAATACAGTATTGTAATGTAGAATAAAGTATTTTAAAAAAATAAAAAAATAGAAAAAAAAAGATTAAAGATACTTTTATCACCTCTGATTTCATCTGCCTTCCTTCTCTATTCCTATTTTATATTATATTATATATATTTTATATCCAGTGTCTTTAGACTATTTTTACATATGTATGACGAACATCAATTAAACCTCCATAATTGAAACCTTTCTCTTTGTTGTACATTTTTCTTGTATGTTGGTCTACTTGTTATTTTTGCTGGAGTGTTGTATCATGCTTTTTATATAAAATGTTTAGACAATAAAGAAAAATATATCTTTTGCCATAACTCTAATATTCTTCAGCTTTAATCTATCTTTTGCTGTAATTGATTCATTCTGCTGCTTAAATTCCATTGACTTTTTTTCTGTTTGGACCAGTTTTCTCGTATTTGTATTGTTAGTTTTTGTACAATTCTTTTTTTTTTTTTTTTCTTTTATGGAGAAGGCAATGGCACCCCACTCCAATACTCTTGCCTGGAAAATCCCATGGACGAAGGAGTCTGGTAGGCTGCAGTCCATGGGGTCGCTAAGAGTTGGACATGACTGAGCGACTTCACTTTCACTTTTCACTTTCATAGAGTCCCAGGGCCAGAGGAGCCTGGTGGGCTGCTGTGTATGGGGTCGCACAGAGTCGAACACGACTGAAGTGACTTAGCAGCAGCAGTAGTTTACTTTCATTTTAACAAAGGAACTCTTGACCTCTGTCAGATAGCCACTTTCAATCAACTGCTGTTACTTTGCATTCTTTGTTCCCTGTAAGACCTCTCTCTCTGGCTCCTCCTCCTCCTTATTCCAAGGTGGACAGAATATTCTGTGACTACCCTTCTGTGCTGGACACATTCTTCCCATTTCTTCTTTCTTGCTTCATTTCTTCAAGATCTTAAAAAAATTTCCTAAATAAAGATGTGTCTTTGTTATGTTGTTATGCATGTATCATTATGTGTGTTTTGTCTGTTATCTGCTTATGGATATATATCTTTCAACCTTAACTCTCTTCTTTCCCTTTTTCTTTGCATCTTTCTTTCTTCCCTATATTTTAGTGGTAGTTCAGGAGGAAGGGATAAAAGCATATGTTCATTTGCAATCTTGGTCCAGGAAACTTAAAATTTTGGAGGAAAAATGTTAGGCTTACAACAAATTTGTAAAAATTCCCAAATGCCCTTTACTTAGATTCCCCAAATGTTAGCATTTTACCACATTAATATTACTTTTCCCCCGTAGGTTTTGAAAGTTGCAGACAGTTCAGTTCAGTTCAGTCACTCAGCCATGTCTGATTCTTTGCAACCCATTGACTGCAGCACACCAGGCATCCCTGTCCATCACCATTTTGAACTCCATATTTTCTTGGAGCTTACTCAAACTCATGTCCATCTAGTCGGTGATGCCATCCAACCTCTGTCGTCCCCTCCTCCACCTACCTTAAGTCTTTCTGAGCATCAGGGTCTTTTCTAATGAGTCAGTTCTTCACATCAGGTGGCCAAAGTATTGGAGTTTCAGCTTCAGCATCAGTCGTTCCAATGAATATTCAGGATTGATGGACTGATTTCCTTTAGGATGGACTGGCTGGACTCTCAAAAGTCTTTTCCAACACCATAGTTCAAAAGCATCAATTCTTCCACACTCAGCTTTCTTTATAGTCCAACCCTCACATCCATAGATGACTACTGGAAAAACCATAACTTTGACTAGATGGACCTATGTTGACAAAGCAATTTCTCTGCTTTTTAATATGCTTTCTAAGTTGGCCATAACTTTTCTTCCAAAGAGCAAACGTCTTTTAATTTTGTGGCCACAGTCACCATCTGCAGAGATTTTGGAGCCCAAAGGAATAAAGTCTGTCACTGTTTCTATTGTTTCCCTATCTATTTGCCATGAAATTTCGATATAATACTTCAATCTATAGGTAGTTAACATTTTCAACTATCTATCCCATACCTTCTATATAGAAGAAAACTTTTTTTTTAAATTCATGAGCACACCTTACATTCTTGCTTCAGCTTTACTTTGGAACACTTCTTTAGCTTTTAAAATTTTTCATAACTACAACATATTTTTAATACTAGAGGTCAGTTCAGTTCAGTTCAGTCACTCAGTCGTGTCTGACTGTTTGCGACCCCATGAATCGCAGCACGCCAAGCCTCCCTGTCCATCACCAACTCCCAGAATTCACTCAGACTTGTGCCCATCAAGTCAGTGATGTCATCCAGCCATCTCATCCCCTGTCATCCCCTTCTCCTCCTGCCCCCAATTCCTTCCAGCATCAGAGTCTTTTCCAATGAGTCAGCTCTTCGCATGAGGTGGCCAAAGTACTGGAGTTTCAGCTTCAGCATCATTCCCTCCAAAGAAATCCCAGGGTTTTTCTCCTTCAGAATGGACTGGTTGGATCTCCTTGCAGTCCAAGGGACTCTCAAGAGTCTTCTACAACACCACAATTCAAAAGCATCAATCCTTCGGCCCTCAGCCTTCTTCACAGTCCAACTCACATCCATACATGACCACAGGAAAAACCATAGCCTTGACTAGATGGACCTTTGTTGGCAAAGTAATGTCTCTGCTTTTGAATATGCTATCTAGGTTGGTCATAACTTTTCTTCCAAGGAGTACGCATCTTTTAATTTCATGACTGAAGTCACCATCTGCAGTGATTTTGGAGTGCCAAAAAATAAAGTCTGACACTGTTTCCAGTGTTTCCCCATCTATTTCCCATGAAGTGATGGGACCAGATGCCATGATCTTCACTTTCTGAATGTTGAGCTTTAAGCCAACTTTTTCACTCTCCACTTTCACTTTCATCAAGAGGCTTTTTAGTTCCTCTTCGCTTTCTGCCATAAGGGTGTTGTCATCTGCATACCTGAGGTTATTGATATTTCTCCCGGCAATCTTGATTCCAGCTTGTGCTTCTTTCAGCCCAGAGTTTCTCATGATGTACTCTGCATGTAAGTTAAATAAGCAGGGTGACAATATACAGCCTTGACGTACTCCTTTTCCTATTTGGAACCAGTCTGTTGTTCCATGTCCAGTTCTAATTCTTGCTTCCTGACCTGCATATAGGTTTCTCAAGAGGCAGGTCAGGTAGTCTGGTATTCCCATCTCTTTCAGAATTCTCCACAGTTTATACTAGAGGTCAGTTACTGGTAGAGTGTTCCTCAGTTTGGGCTTGTCAAATGTTTCTCCATGTTCGATTCAGATGATGCAGTTTTCAAAGCAGTACATCAGCAGTATAGCTGAAATCTGTCTCAGCACCTGTCACAGTGTGTATGATGTCATCTGCCCCATTACTGGTGACACTAACTTCAGTCCCTTGGTTAAGATGGTGTTGAGGTCTCTAAAAACTTACAAGGCCTTCTACAGAAGGGATAGTGAATAGAAATGACAAAATCAGGGAAGCAGTGCCACTGTGGTATTAATACTATGGGGAGGGGAGGCTGTGGGTTAAAGGTCTGGAAATGAGTCAGAAGAGCAGATAAAGACTTGCTAGCAATCTTCCCCAAACACAGGGTCAGGTGGAAGTTGATGGACTTGGCAAGGAAACTCAGGATGCTGGGCATGTGCACGCATAGAAGTCTCGGCCTCAGGGATGAACATTGGAGGGTTCTGTGGGATGCTGTGGCAGCTGTGAGTTAGTTGTCTCTTGTCACAGACGAGTTATGGTAGGGAGCTTGGAGCTGCTGTTGCTCAGCAGAATGGGAACTATGTGGGTGAATACTAAACATTTTTTCTCAGTTTAAAATTTCTTTCTGTTTTTTTTTTTTAATTATTTTTATTTTCTAATTTAAATTTATTTTAATTGGAGGCTAATTACTTTGCAATATTGTATTGGTTTTGCCATACATCAACATAAATCTGCTATGGGTATAATATTAATCGACAGTGATTCCATTTGCAATTGTATTAAAATATGAAATTCCTAAGGATATATTGAACAAATTATGTCAAGATGTATATACAGACAACTACAATCATTGCTAAAATAAAGACCTAATTAGGTAGGTATATACCATACTGATAGATTGAGAAACTCTATAGTGCTGAAGTGTCAGTTATCCCCAAATTAATGTATGGTTGAGTGAATCCAAATTAAAATCCCAGCAGAACATTTTTTGTAGAAATTGATAAAATTTTTAAAAGATTATACAAAAAGAACACAGAATAACCAAAATAACTTTAATAAATAAGTTATAAGATTCAACTACCAAATTTCAGATTTTTTTCTTAAGGCTATTTAATCAAAACGTAATAGGTTTTCCCATAAGTACAAACATATTGATCATTGGAACAGAATGAAAATTCCAAAATTGAGCCTATAATATATGGCCAATTGTTTTCCAGCAAAATTTTCTTAGTGTTTTAGAAAAGGTTCAGGCAAGTCAATGAGTAAAGGGTAGCTTCCCCCACCCCCAGCTAAAGGTGCCTGAAACAATTGAAAATCTATATGCAACAATATGAACTCTAAGCTTTATTTCCCATAATACATAAAAGCTAACTCAAAACGGATCAAAGTCCTAAACATGACAGCTAAGATTACACAATTTCTAAAACAGAACCTAGCAGAAAAACTTAGTGAACTTGCAACAAGTAAAAATTTCTAACTGAAATATAAGAAACATGACATTTGAAAAATGATATATTCATTTCAACAAAATAGGACTAATAATTCTATAATACATTATATTTTGTGCCTGAGAGGTCAGATTGCTCTGTGAATCTGTCATCTAGTTCTAGAAAGAAAAACATAAATCAATTCTGTAAATTTTCTATTATTAACTGTTTAAACACTATATTATTTGTAGATATGAATATTCTGCTTTGAAAATTAGTTTCTGAACATTACCATTTTTGAGAAATATTGCAATGTATCTTTCAGATATGTTACTGCTTATGTAACTGGGAAGGTGGGATCCAAGAGTCCACTTACCTCTTTAAGTTTATTTTCCCTCAGCATGCAGTAGAGGGCATGATATATAGTCTCAACAAGTTTGTTGTACAATTGAGTTAATAACTTAAAAAGATTGTTTATCTGAAGAAGATTTCCTATTTATTTCAGTCAAATAAATGAGAACTGAATATATGCTACTTAACTGAATAATACACAGGGGAGTCCACTTATTTTTTTAATTAGTTGATTGATTTTAATTGGAGGATAATTACTTTACAATATTGTGGTGGTTTTTTTTTTTTTTGCCATACATCAAAATGAGTCAGCGATAGGTGCATACGTGTTCGCCATCCTGAAATCCTCTTCCACCACCCTCCCCACCCCATCCCTCTGGCTGTTCCAGAGCAGGGCACTCAAAGCCAGGGCTCAAACTTACATCAAACTTGCACTTGTCATCTATTTTACGTATTGTAATATACATGTCTCAATGCTATTCTCTTAGGTCATTCCACCCTCACCTTTCCCCACATAGTCCAAAAGTCTGTTCTTTACTTCTGTGTCTCCTTTGCTGCCCTACATATAGGATCATCATCACCATCTTTTTACATTCCATATATATGTATCAATATACTGTATTGGTGTTTCTCTTTCTGACTTACTTCACTCTGTATGATAGACTCCAGATTCATCTACCTCATTAAAACTGACTCAAATGTGCTCCTTTTTTAGCTGAGTAATATTCCATTGTGTGTACGTACCACAAATTTCTTATCTATTCACCTGCCGATGGACATCTAGGTTGCTTCCATGTCCTAGCTATTGTAAACAGTGCTGCAATGAACATTGGGTTACACGTGTCTCTTTCAGTTCTGCTTCCTTCATGTGTATGCCCAGCATTGAGTTTTCTGGGTCATATGTCAGTTCTATTTCCAGTTTTTTAAGGAATCTCCACACTGTTCTCCATAGTGGCTATACTAGTTTGCATTCCCACCAACAGTGTAAGAGGGTTTCCTTTTCTCCACATCCTCTCCACCATTTATTGTTTGTAAACTTTTTGATAGTGGCCATTCTGATCAGTGTGAGATAATACCTCATTGTGATTTTGATTGGCGTTTTTCTGTAATAATGAGTGGTGTTGAGCATCTTTTCATGTGTTTATTAGCCATCTGTATGTCTTCTTTGGAGAAATGTCTGTTTAGTTGTTTGGCCCATTTTTTGATTGAGTTGTTCGTTTTTCTGATATTGAGCTGCATGAGCTGCTTGTATATTTTGGAGAGTAATTCTTTGTCAATTGTTTAATTTGCTATTATTTTCTCCCATTCTGAAGGGTGCCTTTTCACCTTGCATATAGTTTCCTTCATTGTGCAAAAACTTTTAAGTTTAACTGGGTCCCACGTGTTTATTTTTGTTTTTATTTCTATTACTCTGGGAGTTGGGTCATAGAGGATCTTGCTTGATTTATGTCAGAGAGTGTTTTGTCTATGTTTTCCTCTAGGAGTTTTAGTTTCTAATCTTACATTTAGATCGTTAATCCCTTTGGAGTTTATTTTTGTGTATGGTTTAAGAAAGCATTCTGTTTCATTCTTTTACAGGTGGTTGGCCAGTTTTCCCAGCACCACTTGTTAAAGAGATTGTCTTTTCTCCATTGTATATTCTTGCCTCCTTTGTCAAAGATAAGGTGTCCATAGGTGTGTGGATTTATCTCTGGGCTTTCTATTTTGTTACATTCATCTACATTTCTGTCTTTGTGCCAGAACCATACTGTTGACTGTTGCTTTATAGTGTAGTCTGAAGTCAGGAAGTTTGATTCCTTCAGTTCCATTCTTGTTTCTCAAGGTTACTTTGGCTATTTGAGGTTTTTTTTTATGTTTCCATACAAATTGTGAAATTATTTGTTCTAGTTCTGTGAAAAATGCCATTGGTAGCTTGATAGGGATTGTGTTGAATCTATAGATTGCTTTGAGTAATATGCTCATTTTCACATATTGATTCTTCCAATCCATGAACACTGTATATTTCTCCATTTGTATCATCTTTGAATTTTTTCCTCAGTGTTTTATAGTTTTCTATATATATATATCTTTTGTTTCTTTAGGTAAATTTATTCCTAAGCATTTTATTCTTTTCGTTTCAATGGTGAATGGGATTGTTTCCTTAATTTCTCTCTCTATTTTTTCATTGTTAGTGTATAGGAATGCAAAGGATTTCTGTGTATTAATTTTATATCCTGCAACTCTACTATATTCATTGATTAGCTCTAGTAATTTTCTAGTGGTGTCTTTAGGGTTTTCTATGTAGAGGATCATGTCATCTGCAAACAGTGAGAGTTTTATCTTCTTCTCCAGCCTTCATTCCTTTTATTTCTTTTTCTTCTCTGATTGCTGTGGTTAGGACTTCCAAAACTATGTTGAATAGTAGTGATTTGAGTGGCCATCCTTGTCTTGTTCCTGGTTTTAGAGGAAATGCTTTCAATTTTTCACCATTGAGGATAATGTTTGCTATGAGTTTGTCATACATGGTTTTATTATGCTGAGGTGTGTTCCTTCTATGCCTGCTTTCTGGAGAGTTTTTATCATGAATGGGTGTTGAATTTTGTCAAAGATTTTCTATGCATCTATTGAGATTTCATATGGTTTTTATTTTCCATTTGTTAAATGGTATATCACATTGATTTGCAAATAATGAAGGATCCTTGCCAAAAAACAGCATTTTTGTCTGGTTTTGGTGTAAGGGTGATGGTGACTTCATAGAATGCATTTGGTTTGTCTTCCTCTACAATTTTCTGGAAGAGTTTGAGTAGGATAGGTGTCATTTCTTCTCTAAATTTTTGGTAGAATTCACCTGTGAAGTCATCTGCCTGGGCTTTTGTTTGTTGGAAGATTTTTGAGTACAGTTTTGATTTCTGTGTTTGTGATTGGTATGTTCAGATTTTCTATTTCTTCCTGGTTCAATTCTGGAAGGTTATATGTTTCTAAGAATTTGTCCATTTCTCCCAAGTTGTCCATTTTATTGGCTTATAGTGGTATCATATGGGCTTTTGTATTTCTGTGTTGTCTGTTGTGATTTCTCCATTTTCATTTCTAATTTTATTGATTTGAATCTCCTTTTTTTTTTCTTGATGAGTCTGGCTAATAATTTGTCTATTTTATTTATCTTCTCAAAGAACCAGCTTTTAGTTTTGTTGATTTTTACTATCATCTCCTTTGTTTCTGTTTCAATTATTTCTGCTCTGATTTTTATGATTTCTTTCCTTCTACTAACTTTGGGATTTTTCTTTTTCTAGTTGTTTTATGTGTAAATCTAGGTTGCCTATTTGATGCTTCTCTTGTTTCTTGAGGTAAACCTGTGTAGCTATGAACCTCCCTCTTACTGAATATACTGCTTTTACTGAATCCCATAGGTTTTGAGTTGTTGTGTTTTCATCATCATTTGTTTCTATGCATATTTTGATTTCCTTTTTGATTTCTTCTGTGATCTTTTGGTTATTCAGAAGTGTGCTGTTTAGCCTCCATATGTTTGTGTTTTTTATACTTTTTTTCCCCCCGTAGTTGATATCTAATCTTACTGCATTGTGATCAGAAAAAAAATACTTGAAACGATTCCAATTTTTAAAAATTTACTAAGGCTAGATTTGTGGCCCAGCATGTGATCTGCCCTGGGGAGTCCACTTTAAAAACTGTATGTTTGTAGTCAGATAATAAGAAAAATTATTCTTCTGTTTTGTTTATAAAAGATACTTGTTCTCCTTTGCCTCTCCACAGTAGACATATGTGTGTTGAAAACACTTTAAATCATTGACTGTAGATGATTTATATTTTTCACTAGATTTGAAGGGAATATTAAATATGAATAAAGTAATTAGGATATAACCCTATTTAGAAGATAAAAGATGTGAATTTCATAAAGGAGTGTGTTTAAATCTATGCTGAATGATTTCCTGAGATTTTAACAACAGAACAAATTGATACAAAGATAGTGCTTGTCCTTTAAGAATTATAAATAGCATATGTTTTCATGCTCTTTTCAGTTTTTCACATTTGGCATTTACTTTTGTCTGACATTTGAAAAATTGGAGCACGAGATAAACTTCAGCCTTCTTAATATTTTAGAAAAGGTCGATTCATCTTATTTGATATCTGTAAATGACATATTTCACTTTTAACAATGGGTCTTTGAAGTCAACTACTCAGTGGTAAATAACAAACCTGTTTTGGAAAACACAATATCATAGGAGTTTATAAGACTCTCATTTCCCTTTGAATTAACAAAATAAGGAGTAGATAACGTCCATGGGCCTGTCAAGTCTCCCTTTTGTTCTGAGGTGTTAGGCTCAGTTTATGTGGAGAATATGCAAAAGGTCAGATTAATTCCTCATAATCTAGCAAAAAGGCAGAGAAGCTCAGTTAAGTATAAATGAATGTGTCAAGACAGAATGAGTCTAACCAGATAGACACTTGTGATGCAAAGGACAGCATCACCAAGTTCTAGAGCCAACACATAAGTGACATTAGTGTAGGACTATAAATTTCTTTCAGATGCAGCAGCCTTTATGTAAACAGAATTACAGGCAAAGTAAAACAAAGTTAAATTTAAACCTTTAGTCACTTGCTGTTAATCAGTGATTTCCCATCTGATTTAGGATGAAATCTGAAGTTCTCCCCATGTCTTCTGTGGCAGATGTGATCTGACCCCTGGTTGTGGGTCTAGTTTCACCTTTCTCTATCTCCCTGCACTGGGCTCTGCCCACGTCATCCCCCTCGCTATTTCTCAGATGTGCTGAATGCCTCCCTAAGACAAGCATTTGCATGCTCCTCCTGCCTAGAATACTCCTCACCCAGATATGCACATCACTTCCATCTTCAACTTATTCTTGCTCAGAAGTCACCTGCTCAGAATGCCTGAGAACCTCCCCACACACAGTAGCAACCATCCCTTGCATGTTCCATGTGCCTTTCTGCACAGCACTGGTCCTAACTGATATGCATTTGTATATATGTCTGTTTATGACTGACTTTCCCACTAGAATCTAAGTTCCTAAGAACAAGAACCTTTTCTACTTTATTAATAATGTCTCCCCAGCACTTAAAACAGTGTCTGAACTTTAGGAGAAATGTCATATGTACATAAATCAGTAATTATATACCAAACTGGTCTTTTCTTCTCATGGTTAGTCACTTGGAACTTAGACACAGCTCCTCAAGAGAAAGTGAGCTAGAAAGACTCAGGTGTATCTCCCAGGCCTTTGTCCCAGATACTGGGTCTGAATTCAGTACTTCCACTGGGTGGGTATTTCATAGCCACCTTAGGTAGGCACAGTTCTCAGTCTCATTAACTTCAGCATTGTGCAGAATTACCAGCATCTTCTGCTTTGTAGTGGCATAATTCCTGGTAACATATTGCACTTAATTCTCATACAGAGTATTCTTCATTGTCTCACTGTCAAATCTTTCTATACATTTAAGCCAAAAGAAGAAGGTCTCAAATACTAATTAAAATACAAATTGACATACATTCATAAACATGTGACAGATGAGAATACTCAAGCCAAGAAAGTAACTTAAGTCAGTTAGGGACCAAAAAAAAAAAAAAAAAGAAAAGAAAAAGAAAAAGAAAAAACGGTGGGGGGGATGCAGGGAATAAGCACCCTAAGAAAACTGTCCAATTAAGGACAAGTTGGAAATGAATAGTGTGCATACCAACTCTTTAGAATCTGCACAGTGCTGAAAAAAAGTCAAAGTGCGTGCGGATTACTGTGCTAACAGAACTGACCATTTAAAGCTGACTACAAATGTTCAATTATTTTCTAATGTCAACAAACTATATCAAATTATGTGAAATAACATCCCATTAAAACTGTTAACCACTTGAATCAGTGGCAATAATTTCTCCTTTATTTTTATCTGAAATAATTCTCAGTGATTTTAAAATGCACAGCAAGCTTCAGAGTGAGGTTAGCAAAAATGATTTGTCTTTATGGCTAAAGTGATGGGGATGTCATCAAGAGAGATGTTTCATTTTGTGAAAGTCACTCAGTCATGTCTGACTCTGCCACTCCATGGACTATACAGTCTGTGGAATTCTCCAGGCCAGAATATTAGAGTGGGTAACCTTTCCTTTCTCCAGGGGATCTTTCCAACCCAGGAATTAAACCCAGGTCTCCCGCATTTCAAGTGGATTCTCTATCAGCTGAACAACAAAGGGGGTAAGTAACTCACCTGTGTTAGACCACTCTTTGAATGAGTTCTAATATCATTAAGCCTCAGAACTGGACACTTGCTTAGATCACAACTTAGAAGTATCTCCTGCCCTTAAAGATGGGGTACAATGATTACAGTCAGGTCAGATAGAAACTTGATGGGAATCAGTTCAGTTCAGTCACTCAGTAGCCTCTGACTCTTTGCGACCCTAGAGACTGCAGCACGCCAGGCCTCCCTGTCCATCACCAACTCCTGGAGTTCACTCATACTCATGTCCATCGAGTTGGTGATGCCATCCAAACATCTCATCCTCTCTCATCCCCTTCTCTTTCTGCCTCCAATCTTTCTCATCATCAGGATCTTTTCCAATGAGTCAGGTCTTTGCATTCAGTGACCAAAGTGTTGGAGTTTCAACTCTCACATCCATACATGTTTAGTTCAGTTCAATTAGGTTGCTCAGTCGTGTCTGACTCTTTGCAACCCCATGAATCACAGCACGACAGGCCTTCCTGTCCATCACCAACTCCTGGAGTTCATTCAGACTCATGTCCATCCAGTCGGTGATGCCATCCAACCATCTCATCCTCTGTCATCCCCTTCTCCTCCTGCCCCCAATCCTGCCCAGCATCAGAGTCTTTCCCAGTGAGTCAACTCTTCGCATAAGGTAGCTAAAGTACTGGAGTTTCAGCTTTAGCATCATTCCTTCCAAAGAAATCCCAGGGCTGATCTCCTTCAGAATGGACTGGTTGGATCTCCTTGCAGTCCAAGGGACTCTCAAGAGGCTTCTCCAACACCACAGTCCAAAATCATCAATACTTTGGTGCTCAGCTTTCTTCACAGTCCAACTCTCACATCCATACATGACCAGGGGTAAAACCATAGCCTTGACTAGACGGTCGGCAAAGTAATGTCTCTGCTTTTGAATATGCTATCTAGGTTGGTCATAACTTTCCTTCTGAGGAGTAAGCGTCTTTTAATTTCATGGCTGCAGTCACCATCTGCAGTGATTTTGGAGTGCCAAAAAATAAAGTCTGACACTGTTTCCTCATCTATTTGCCATGAAGTGATGGGACCAGATGCCATGATCTTCATTTTCTGAATGTTGAGCTTTAAGCCAACTTTTTCACTCTCCTCTTTGACTTTCATCAAGAGGCTCTTTAGTTCTTCTTTTCTTCCTGTCTTAAGAGTGGTGTCATTGCATAACTGAGGTTATTGATATTTCTCTCAGCAGTCTTGATTCTAGCTTGTGCATCATCCAGCCTGGCACGTCTCATGAAGTACTCTGCATATAAATTAAACAAGCAGGGTGACAGAATGCAATCTTGATATACCCCTTTCCCGATTTGGAACCAATCTATTTCAAGTCCAGTTCTAACTGTTTTTTCTTTACCTCCATAGGAGGCAGATCAGGTGGTCTGATATTCCCACCTCTTTCAGAATTTTCCACAGCTTGTTGTGATCCACACAGTCAAAGGCTTTGGCATAGTCAATAAAGCAGAAGTAGAAGTTTTTATGGAGCTCTCTTTCTTTTGTAATGATCCAACATATGTTGGCAATTTGGTCTCTGGTTGCTTTGCCTTTTCTAAATAAAGCTTGAACATCTGATAGTTCATGGTTCATGTAATGTTGAAGTCTGGCTTGGAGAATTTTGAGCAGTACTTTGCTAGCATGTGAGATGAGTGCAATTGTGCAGTAGTTTGAACATTCTTCGGCATTTCCTTTCTTTGGGATTGGAATAAAAACTGACCTTTTCCAGTCCTGTGGCCACTGCTGAGTTTTCCAAATTTGCTGGCATATTGAGTGCAGCACTGTCACACCATCATCTTTTAGGATTTGAAATAGTTCAACTGGAATTCCATCACCTCCACTAGCTTTGTTTGTAGTGATGCTTCCTAAAGTCCACTTGACTTCACATTCCAGGATGTCTGGCTCTAGGTGAGTGATCACACCATCATGATTATCTGGGCCATGAAGATTTTTTTTTTTTTTTGGTATAGTTTTTCTGTGTATTCTTGCTATCACTTGTTAGTATCTTCTGCTTCTGTTAGGTCCATACGTTTTCTGTCCTTTATTGTGTCCATCTCTGCATGAAATGATCTGTTGGCATCTCTGATTTTCTTGATGAGAGCTTTGGTCTTTCCCATTCTATTGTTTTTCTCTATTTGTTTGCACTGATCACTGAAGAAGGCTTTCTTATCTCTCCTTGCTTTTTCTTTGGAACTCCGCATTCCGATGTGCTTATCTTTCCTTTCCTCCTCTGTCTATTGCTTCTCTTTTCTCAGCTATTTGTAAGGCCGACTCAGTCAACCATTTTGATTTTTGCATTTATTTTTCTTGGGGAAGGTCCTGATCCCTGCCTCCTGTACAATGTCATGAATCTCTGTCCATAGTTCTTTAGGCACTCTATCAGACCCAATCCCTAGAATCTATTTACCACTTCCACTGTATAATAGTAAGGGATTTGATTTAGGTCATACCTGAATGGTCTAGTGGTTTTCTCTACTTTCTTCAACTTAAGTCTGAATTTGGCAATAATTAGTTTATGATCTGAGCCACAGTCAGTTCCTAGTCTTGTTTTTATTGACTGCATAGTGCTTTTGCATCTTTGGCTGCAAATAATATAATCAATCTGATTTTTTATTTTATTTATTTTTAAAATTTAAATTTATTTATTTTAATTGGAGGCTAATTACAATATTTTATTGGTTTTGCCATACATCAACATAAATCTGCCATGGATATACACTTGTTCTGCATCCTGAACCCCCATCCCACCACCCTCCCCATACCATTTCTCCAGATCATCCTAGTGCACCAGCCCCAAGCATCCTGTATCCTGCACCGAACCTGTACTGGCGATTCATTTCTTATATGATATTATACATGTTTCAATGCCATTCTCCCAAGTCATCCCACACTTTCCCTCTCCCTCTCCCACAGAGAACAAAAGACTGTTCTATACACCTGTGTCTCTTTTGCTGTCTCACATATAGGGTTATCGTTACCATCTTTCTAAATTCCATAAATATGCTTTAGTATACTGTATTGGTGTTTTCCTTTCTGGATTACTTCACTCTGTATAATCAGCTCCAGTTTCATCCACCTCATTAGAACTGATTCAAATGTATTCTTTTTAATGGCTGAGTAATACTCCATTGTGTATATGTACCTCGGCTTTCTTATCCATTCATCTGCTGATGGACATCTAGGTTGCTTCCATGTCCTGGCTATTATAAACAGTGCTGCGATGAACATTGGGGTACATGTGTCTCTTTCATTTCTGGTTTCCTCAGTGTGTATGCCCAGCAGTGGGACTGCTGGGTCATAAGGAAGTTCTATTTCCAGTTTTTTAAAGAATCTCCATACTATTCTCCACAGTGGCTGTACTAGTTTGCATTCCCATTCAACAGTGTAAGAGGGTTCCCTTTTCTCCACACCTTCTTCAGCATTTATTGCTTGTAGACTTTTGGATGGCAGCCATTCTGACTGGGTGTGAAATGGTGCTTCACTGTGGTTATGATTTGCATTTTTCTGATAATGAGTGATGTTGAGCATCTTTTCATGTGTTGGTTAGCCATCCGTATGTCTTCTTTGGAGAAATGCTTTAGCTCTTCCGCCCATTTTTTGATTGGGTCGCTTAATCTATCTGACTTCGGTGTTGACCGTCTGGTGATGTCCATGTGTAGACACTTCTCTTGTGCTGTTGGAAGAGGGTGTTTGCTGTGACCAGAGAGTTTTCTTGGCCACACTCTGTTAGCCTTTTCCCTGCTTTGTTTTGTATTTCAAGGACAAATTTGTGTGTTACTCCAAGTACCTATTGACTTCCTACTTTTGCATTCCAGTCCCCTATGATGAAAAGGATATCTTTTTTGGGTGTTAGTTCTAAAAGTTCTTGTAGGTCTTCATAGAACAGTTCAACTTCACCTTCTTCAGCATTACTTTTAAGGGCATTCAGTTCAGTTCAGTCGGCCAGTTGTGTCTGACTCTTTGAGACCCCATGAATCGCAGCACGACAGGCCTCCCTGTCCATCACCAACTCCCGGAGTCCACTCAAACCCATGTCCATTGTGTTGGTGATGCTATCCAACCATCTCATACTCTGTCATCCCCTTCTCTTCCTGCCCTCAACCTTTCCCAGCATCAGGGTCTTTTCAAATGAGTCAACTGTTTGCATGAGGTGGCCAAAGTATTGGAGTTTCAGCTTCAACATCAGTCCCTCCAATGAACACCCAGGACTAATCTCCTTTAGGACGGACTAGGTGGATCTCCTTGCAGTCCAAGGGACTCTCAAGAGTCTTCTCCAACACTAGAGTTTAAAAGCATAAATTCTTCTGTGCTCAGCTTTCTTTATAGTCCAACTCTCACATCCATACAAGACTACTGGATAAACCATAACCTTGACTAGACAGACCTTTGTTGGCAAAGTTATGTCTCTGCTTTTTTAATATGCTGTCTAGGTTGGTCATTCTTTTAATTTTCCTTCCAAGGAGCAAACGTCTTTTAATTTCCTGGCTGCAATCACCATTGACAGTGATTTTGGAGCCCAGAAAAATAAAGTCTTACACTGTTTCCACTGGTTCCCCATCTATTTCCCATGAAGTGATGGGACCAGATGCCATGATCTTCGTTTTCTGAATGTTGAGCTTTAAGCAAACTTTTTTACTCTCTTCTTTCACCTTTATCAAAAGGCCCTTTAGCTCCTCTTCACTTTCTGCCATAAGGGTGGTGTCATCTGCATATCTGAGGTTACTAATATTTCTCCTGGCAATCTTGATTCCAGCTTGTCTTCTTCCAGCCCAGAGTTTCTCATGATGTACTCTGCATAGAAGTTAAATGAGCAGGGTGAAAATATACAGTCTTGATGTACTCCTTTTCCTCTTGGAACCAGTCTGTTGTTCCATGTCCAGTTCTAACTATTGCTTTCTGACCTGTATACAGGTTTCTCAAGAGGTAGGTCAGGTGATCTTGTATTCCACTCTCTTTCAGAATTTTCCATAGTTTATTGTGATCCACACAGTCAAAGGCTTTGGCGTAGTCAATAAAGCAGAAATAAATGTTTTTCTGGAACTCTCTTGCTTTTTCCATGATCCAGCAGATGTTGGCAATTTGGTCCCTGGTTCCTCTGCCTTTTATAAAACCAGCTTGAACATCTAGAAGTTCACGTTTCACATATTGCCAAAGCCTGGCTTGAAGAATTTTGAGCATTACTTTACTAGAGTGTGAGATGAGTGCAATTGTGTGGTAGTTTGAGCATTTTTGGGATTGGAATGAAATCCGACCTTTTCTAGTCCTGTGGCCACTGCTGAATTTTCCAAATTTGCTGACATATTGAGTGCAACACTTTCACAGCATCATCTTTTAGGATTTGTAATAGCTCAACTAGAATTCCATCACCTCCACTAGCTTTGTTGTAGTGATGCTTCCTAAGGCCCATCTGACTTCATATTCCAGGATGTCAGGCTCTAGGTGAGTGTGAGTGATCACTCCTTCATGTTTATCTGGGTCATGAAGATATTTTTTGTACAGTTTTTCTGTGTATTCTTGCTACCTCTTCTTAATGTCTTATGCTTCTTTTAGGTCCATACCATTTCTGTCCTTTATTGAGCCCATCTTTGCATGGAATGTTTCCCTGGTATTTCTAATTTTCTTGAAGAGATCTCCAGTCTTTCCCGTTTTATTGTTTCCCTCTATTTCTTTGCATTGATCGCTGTTGTTGGGGCATATGTTGGGGCATAGACTTGATATTGAATGGTTTGCCTTGGAAACGAACAGAGATCATTATGTCATTTTTGAGCTTGCACCCCAGTACTGCATTTAGGAGTCTTTTGTTGACTATGAATGCTACTCCATTTCTTCTAAGGGATTCTTGTCCACAATAGTAGATATAATGGTCATCTGAATTTATGATGGTCATCTGAATTAAATTTGCCCATTTCAGTCTATTTTAGTTCACTGATTCCTGAAATGTCAATGTTCACCCTTGCCATCTCCTTTTGACCACTTCTAATTTACCTTGATTCGTGGACCTAACATTATAGGTTCCTATGTGGTGTTTCTCTTCATAGCATTGGACTTTACTTCCATCATCAGTCACACCCACAGCTGGGCATTGTTTTCACTTTGGCTCCGTCTCTTCACTCTTTCTGGAGTTATTTCTCCACTCTTCTCCAGTAGCATATTGGGCACCTACTGACCAATACTGGGCACCTACTGGGAAGTTCATCTTTCAGTGTCTAATCTTTTTGCCTTTTCATACTGCTCATAGGGTTCTCAAGGCAAGAATACTGAAGTGGTTTCCCATTCTCTTCTCCAGTGGACCACATTTTGTCAGAACTCTCCACTGTGACCCATCTGTCTTGGGTGGCCTTACATGGCATGGCTCATAGTTTTGTTGAGTTAGACAAGGCTGTGGTCCCTGTGATAAGTTTGATTAGTTTTCTGTGTCTGGTTTTCCTTCTGTCTGCTCTCTGAGGGATAAGGATAAGAGGCCTATAGAAACTTCCTGATGGGAGTTCATGTCTGTGGGGGTGGAAAATGGGTTTTGTTCTGATGGGAGTGGCCTTGCTCAGTAAATCTTTAACCCAGTTTTCTATTGATGGGTGGGACTGTGTTCCCTCCCTGTTTCCTGACCTGAGACCAAACTATGGTGGAGGTGATGAAGATAATGGTGACCTCCTCAAAAGCTCTCATGCACACACTGCCATACTCAGTGCCCCCGACCCTGCTTCAGGCAACCGGTGACCCAGGCCTCCACTGGAGACTCCTGGACACCCACAGCCAAGTCTGGGTCAGTCTCTTGTTTTGTTGCTGCTCCTTTCTCCTGGGTCCTGGTGTGCATAAGCTTTTGTTTGAACCCTCTGGTCTTCTCTGATGGGTATGGGGTTTGATTGTAAAAGTGATTTTGCCTCTCCTACTGTCTTGCTGGGACTTCTCCTTTGCCTTTGCATATGGGGTATCTTTTTTGGGTGGGATCCAACATTCTCCTGTCAATGATTGTTCAGCAGCAAGTTGTAATTTTGAAGTTCTCATAGGAGATGAGCGTACGTCCTTTACTCCGCCATCTGCAAACTAAAAATTATTGATGAATTTTGTGGTGTCTAAAGGAACAAACTAGGTTTTTTCACTGCAATAAAAACTGAGAATTCACGAGTTTTGATTGTCAGTGTGCTGGCTTATGGCATCTGTTGGCACCTCCATGACAACACAGAGTAAAGAGTATGATTGAGAGGGAGGCAAGCCTGTGATCCAATGAACAGATCCTCTCTCTGTCAGGTGAAGTTGGGATCCCCATTGGTTAGGAAAACATGTTCTTCTGAAGCTGTTTTTGTGGGTGGTTTTTCCCTTGAAGAGAATGTGAAAGCTCCTGAAAATGAGTATACTTTCAAGTAAAGAGAGCTAAGTACTTCCACAGTAGTAATATTTCCAGTTTTCTAAAATAAACCAATAATATATGAGAGCTCCCTCTAGCGACCTAGGCTTATGGTCCCCTGTTTTCAAAAATAAAGAGGAAACAAAAGGATGACTGGTTTTCATTAAAATAGAGATCATTTTAATGTTTTTCATGTCTCTTTTTTAAAATCAACTTTATTGAGATGCACTCCCATACAATAAAATACACACACACACACACACACACTCACATGCTTTTTTTCAGATTCTTTTCCCATAGAGGTTGGTGTAGAATATTGAGTAGAGTTACCTGTGCTATACAGTCTTTGTTGATTATCTATTCTATATATTATAGTGTGTATATGTTAATCCCAAACTTTTAATTTATCCCTTCCTCCCCACATTTTCTCTTTGGTATCCAGAAGTTGGTTTTCTCCACATATTTGCCCAATAGTGGCACTGAAGGATCATATGGCTTTTTAGTTTTGTAAGGAATCTTTATACTGTTCTCCATAGTGGTGCACTAATTTACATTCCCACCAACAGTGTACTAGAAGGGTTCCCTTTTCTTCATACCTCTTCAACATTTATTGCTTGTAGTGTTTTGATGATGCCATTCTCACTGGTATGAAATCAGTAAGTCCTTATTTTGGGCATTCTGTATATTAGTGATTTTTTAGTTATGTCATAGACTTTGTGATTTGACTTTGAATTTCCCTAACAACTAGTGATGTTGAAAATCTTAGTATGTGCTTGACATTTTGATTATCTTTTTTGGTGAAAAGCCTTAAAATATTTTCATCTTTTAAACATTCATTTGTTTTTCTTCTTACTATTGAGTAGTTAAAGTTACTCACATTCTCTGAATATGAACCCTTTTTTTCAGATATGTATCTTTCTAATATTTTCCTTGTTTGTGGATTTCCTTTCTGTTTTTTTTTTAATGAATATATTTTGAAAAGAGCCTCTTATTTTGACCAAGTTTAGTTTAACAATTATTTATTTCATACTTTGTGCTTCTTGTATCTTTTATGAGAGGAAATAACCCCAGATTCCAAAAGTTTTCTCCTAGAATTTAGAACTTTAACTCTTTCATTTAGATTAACAATGAATTTCAAATCAGTTTTTGTAAAACAATGAGGTAAATATAAAAAATTTCTACATCTAGATACCAAGAATTTCCAGGACCAGTTGTTTAAATTTTATCACTTCCCCATTGAATTTCTTTGGCATCTTTGTCAGAAACCAATTGATTACATACATGAATGTTTATGAGCACTATATCATAGGTACTGGCAAACTTATTCTGTAAAGGGATAAAAACTAAAAATTTAGACTTTCCAGGCCATTCATTCTCTGTTACAGCTACTAAACTGCCACTGTAGCATTAAAGCAGCCATAGATAACATGCAAATAAACAGCCATTGCTGAGTTCCATTAAAACTCATTTATAAAATAAGCAGGAGACGAGAGTCAGCCCACGGGGCATGCTTAGCTGATCCCTGTGTTGTGTTTCATTGATCTCTAGCCAATACAACAATACATTAATTATTATAAATTTATTATGTATCTTCAAATGTTGCTTTAAAAATTTTTTTAGCTCTCTCAATCTTGCTAAATCTATTTGTTACATCAGCTTTTTTTGGATAGATTATTTAAGATTTCTGTATAAGTGATCATATATATCATTTGCAAATAATAGATTTTTATATTTTCCTTTCCATTCTCTAGCTTAAAATTTCTTTTACTTCTTTATCCCAGTGGCTTGAACCTCTAGTAAGGTGTTGAAGTATCAAGAACTTGCCTTATTTACAATCTTATGGGTAAAGATCCTGTTTTTATTTTTATAGGTTTTTATTGATGCTATCGATAGGATGACTGTTTTCAGGTCAAGGATGTTCCCTTCATTTCCTAGTTAACAGAGAGTTATTAAAATTTAGTTCTGCATTTTGTCAGGTGATTTTTATCTTAGCATCTATCAAGATAGTAAAATTAATTTTCCTTTTAGACTATTAATAGGGAGAATTACGATTATTTATTCAAATTTATAGAATACCCTTTGGCAATGGAAGAGTTTTGTCAACGTTTGTGTGATTTCTTGTAAATATTAGTCATTCTAGTATATGTGTGTGTGTGTGTTGCACATTTTATCTGTGGTATCTCACTGTGGTTTTAATTTGCATGTTTTTGATCACTGCTAATACTAAGAATTTTTTTTTTTCCAGAGGATACTGGCTCTTATATCTTCCTTTTTGAAGTGACTATCAAGTCTTTCACCACTTTAAAAACCTTGGGTTGTCTTTTTACTGCTGTCGTAGGAGCTATTTAAATATTTTGGACATTGGTCCTCTGTTGAAAATATTTGTTACAAACACATTCTCCCAGTTTATGGCTTTTCTATTAATTTTCTTTTCTGGTGTTTTCGAACTTTATGCTTTTAATTTTGTTAAAGGTACCTATGTTAGCTGGTTTTCCTTTTAGTGATAGTGCTTTTGGGTTTTCCCTAAAGATTTTCTCTATTTCTTTCTATGCTATATAGTTTTAGCTTTTATATTTTGGTCTGTGATTGATCACAGATTTTTGTCTACGGTTGAGGCTGAGATTCACTTACCTCCTTATATACCTCCAATTGGTCTGGTACCATCTACTGAAGACTCCTTTTTGCATTTACTTCCTTTTGCCAAAATTATTTGACTGTTTATTTATGATACTATTTGATTTTATATTCCATTGACCTATTTAGCTTTTTATCAATAACACTGTTTAGATTATTGTAACATCATAGGAAATCTTCGATTTGATGAAATCAGATAAGTTGCCTCCTAACTCTCATTTTTCAAGATTGTTTTGTCTATAATAGATCTTTTTCTTTTTATACCTTTTAGAATCAACTTGTCAATTCTTGCAAAAAGGCTTATTCAAATTTTAATTGGGATTGAATTAGATCCAAGATTTGGAGAGGATTAATATTTTATTTTTATTGACTCAATTTATGTCCATGTTGCTTCGACTTTTTACAATTCCATTTACTTCATCACAAAGTCTTATAGTTTTGGTATGATACCTTCCACATCTTTTATTACATTTATCCCCAAGTAGTTTATATTTCTGTGTTCAATTGCAAATTTAAAAATATACATTGTATATTGCTTGTGCAATGGGAATGCAATTAATTTTTATTTATTGCCTTTGCATCCTATACCAATGGTGATTGACATTTCTAGGTTTTTTTTTTTTTAATTGAATCCCTAGTGTTTTCTACATACATAATTATATTATTTGCAAGTGAATAGTTTTACTTTTTATGTATAGTATTTCTTTTTCTGAATGTATCATGTGGCCTACATTCTCTATTACAATAATTAATAGAAATAGAAGTAGTGATGGCTGAAATCTTTGCCTTGTTCACAATTATAAGAGAAAACCATTCACTGTTTTATTATTAAGTATGTTGTTAGACACCACTGGACAGTAAAACTGGATCATCCTAAAAGCAGAATATGTGGATAAGTTGTAGAAAATTTAAATACAATAACAATACTGAATTAAAATTACTTGGCTTTTAAGTTCTTATTATGTGACAGACCTTTAACAATGCCAGTATTATAGGTTGAACTGTATTTTCCCCCTTCATATGTAGAGGCCCTAAACCCAAGTAAGTCAGAATGTGACTGTTGGGAGATGGGGCCTTAAAAGTGGTGATTAAGTTAAAACTGAGCTTTTAGAGTGGACTCTGATCCTGTGTGACTGATGTTCTTATAAACACAGGAAATTTGAACATGCAGAGAGATGCCAGGAGCGTGAGTGCTCAGACAGACCATGCAAGGGTCACTGACAAGCCAAAAAAAAAGAGTGGCCTCAGAAGGAGCTAGACCTCCAGCACCGTGACCTTGACTCCTAGACTCCAGAACTGTGAGAAGATGAATTTCTGTTGTTTACACTGTCTGGTTTGTGTTATTATGTTACAGTAGCCTTAGCAGACTAATACAGTTAGCAATAGTTCTCTTTCTAGAAAAACACACATAAACAAACATTTGTTGGCCTAATTTATAAAAAGTTTCTGCACTAAATACATTTTTAATTGCTTATACTTTAACATTACATTCTACACAGGATTCAGAGAACTCCTGGTTATAGGGTTGGATCCCTGGGTAGAGAAGATTATCTGGAGAAGGAAATGATAACATTCTCCAGTATTCTTGCCTGAACAGTCCCATGGCCAAAGGAGCTTGGCGGGCTACAGTCTAAGGCATCGCAAAGAGTCAATACAACTTAGTGACTGAATAGCAGCAGTCATAGGGTAGGCCCCTAACAAACCACAGTAAGTTACATGCATTTCAGTGATAAGTTTCAGTGGTGTGGGAGAGTTTGAGCTCACTCTAATTCTAAATAACATTTCTAAATTGATATTAGAGCTGATTACTATTTCTAAACCTTATGAGGATATATATTTCTAGATTTAAATAGTACATTCAGAATAAACAATGACTTTACATTTATTATGAAGTCAAAGAAAACATCACTTTAATGCCCTCATTTTACATGATCCCATGTTTTCTTCAATGCAACTATTTTTTAAACATTGGAAAAAAATTATTGTCTGCAGTCTTACTTCTTTACCAGAAAACTCTGCAGAATTTAGGAATATTAAACAGTGAAAACATTTTCTGGATACAGTAAAGTAATTACAAAGTAGTTCCTGCATGAACATCAACACAAACCTTCTTTGTAATTGTTTAAATGACAATAATTATTCTTTAATATTGTTAATATGAACACATTTTTATTTTCCTCTATTTTAAAAAGATATTTTTACTCATTATAGGATCTAGACTGACAGTTTTGTTTGCCCCCCCCCTTTTTTTTTTACTATAAATAAACTTGTGACTTTTTTCTGGACTTCATTGTTACTGTTGGTAGTTCAACTATCATTTCTATACCTGTGTCATGATATATAAAAATATAACATACTTTTGTTCTCTGATTGATTTTTTAAATTTTCTCTTTATCTCTGGATGTCATCTGTTTGACTATGATGGGCCTAACTGTGATTTATTTGTTCTGCCTAATGTTGCATTGAATTTTGGTATGCAGTTTGTTGTATTTCACCAATTTGGAAAACTGTTGGCCATTGTTTTTTAAATACTTTTGTCCACTAATGTTCATAGGAATTTTATTTTCTCTATTTGTTTTTTAAACTTTTATTAAAATTAAAGAATGGTTGATTGACAGTGTTGTGTTATTTTCCAGTGTATAAACACAGTGGTTCTTTTTTTTTTTTTTGGTCCACTAATATTAATAGCAACTTTATTTTTTAAAATTAATTTATTATTTATCAAAGTATACTTGATTTACAATGTTACATTTCTCAGAAATATTTTGGCCTTATTTTTAGTCTCTTCTCTTTTTGACTCCAATTATACCCATGGTAGTTGGCTTGATACTATTCTATAAGCATTGTATATTTTACTCTATTTTTTTCTATTTGTTTCTTGTATTACACCTTGAATAATTTCTATTGACCCAAGCATATGTTAACTGAATTTTGGGGGGATGATAAGCCAGACTGCTAATAAGCCGAACTGTGAACTTCCAGATGTTCAAGCTGGTTTTAGAAAAGGCAGAGGAACCAGAGACCAAATTGCCAACATCTGCTAGATCATCAAACATCAAGAGAGTTCCAGAAAAACATCTATTTCTGCTTTATTGACTATGCCAAAGCCTTTGACTGTGTGGATCACAATAAACTGTGGAAAATTCTGAAAGAGATGGGAATACCAGACCACTTGACCTGCCTCTTGAGAAACCTATATGTAGGTCAGGAAGCAACAGTTAAAACTGGACATGGGACAACAGACTGGTTCCAAATAGGAAAAAGAGTACGTCAAGGCTGTATTTTGTTACCCTGCTTATTTAACTTCTGTGCAGAGTACATCATGAGAAACTCTGGGCTGGAAGAAGCACAAGCTGGAATCAAGATTGCCAGGAGAAATATCAATAATCTCAGATATGCAGATGATACCACCCTTATGGCAGAAAGTGAAGAGGAACTAAAAAGCTTCTTGATGAAAGTGAAAGTGGAGAGTGAAAAAGTTGGCTTAAAGCTCAACATTCAGAAAACGAAGATCATGGCATCTGGTCCCATCACTTCATGGGAAATAGATGGGGAAAGAGTGGAAACAGTGGCAGACTTTATTTTTGGCACTCCAAAATCACTGCAGATGGTGATTGCAGCCATGAAACTAAAAAACGCTTACTCCTCAGAAGGAAAGTTATGACCAACCTAGATAGCATATTGCAAAGCAGAGATATTACTTTGCCAACAAAGGTCCGTCTAGTCAAGGCTATGGTTTTACCCCTGGTCATGTATGGATGTGAAAGTTGGACTATGAAGAAAGCTGAGCACCGAAGAATTGATGCTTTTGAACTGTGGTGTTGGACGGCAAGGAGATCCAACCAGTCCATTCTAAAGGAGATCAGCCCTGGGTGTTTTTTGGAAGGATTGATGCTAAAGCTAAAACTCCAGTACTTTGGCCACCTCATGTGAACAGTTGACTCATTGGAAAAGACTGATGCTGGGAGGGACTGGGGGCAGGAGGAGAAGGGGACAACAGAGGATGAGATGGCTGGATGGCATCACTGACTGGAGGACGTGAGTCTGAGTGAACTCTGGAAGTCGGTGATGGACAGGAAGGCCTAGCGTGCTGCGATGCATGGGGTCGCAAAGAGTCAGACACGACTGAATGACTGAACTGAACTGAACTGAACTGAAGAATCCCTCATCTCTGACATTATGTTTTTATTTTTTGGCATTTCCATTTTGTTCTTTTATATAGTTTTCAGTTATTTGCTGAAATTTTCCATCTATTCATGCCTGTTGCTCACATTTGCGATAGATATTTAGCACATTTATCATTATAATTATGAACACTCTGGATCTGGTTCTGTAATTCATCTTTTCTCCTGTTGATTGGTCATATTTTTTTTTGCATAATTCAGTTTTTTCTTCTATAGAAAGAATTATGCATTAGAGATCAGTAGTGTTAGTTGTTCAGTTATGTCCGACTCTTTCTGATCCCATGGGCTGTAGCTCCTCTGTCCGTGGGACTGGACGGGCAAGAATACTTCAGTGGGTTGCCCTTCACTTCTCCAGAAGTTCTTCCTGACCCAGGGATTGAATCCAGGTCTCCTGCATTGCAGATAGATTCTTTACCCTCTGAGCCAGAGACTGAAGTAAATCAGATGTGTGCTCAGAAGTAGACTTGCCTCTTTTGTCAGAGTGCCAGTGTCGGGAGTTAACCACATTTATAATTAAGATGGGTCTGAATTTTCTGGATTTTTCTCTATTGGCTTTAACTACTATGAAGGCAGGATGAGGGCCTTTCTGCAGCATTTGGGATCAGAGGGCCTGAAGGCTCCTCAGTCTTAGAACTCTATCCCGGATCTTGCACAAATGTGTCCTGCCTCCCCGCCAGCCTTGTGTATCCTCTCCCTGGTACACACTGGGTGTGCTTGGAGATGTTCTCGCATAGTTTTCCTGTCCTCACTCTTTAATAAATATAAGTGAGTTTAGCAAACTCATGTTTCTTTGCTTTCTTAGTTCTTCAGTGGATTTGAGATATGAATTTGTAGTTTTTCACTGTGTTCCTGTTTGGGTAGTGAAAGTTTTCTGTTGTGACTTTCTGTTTTAAACAGAAATAGGAGACCCAATGTGATTTTTGGTGAAAAGAACCACTTGATTTTAAAGTGATTCATTTATTAAACTTTTTGTTAAGGTATTGTTCATGTTTTTGTGATAAGTTTGAGAAATCTTTAACTATTCAAGGATGCAAAAATACTTACTTCTCTTTTCTTCTAAGAACTTTATTGTTTCCTGATAATAACTTTAATAAAATTTGAATTCTACTTGGGAGTGGAGGAGAAATATATCAGCTTGAGGGATGAATATTTTACATCCCATTGAGCATGGAGCCCTCTCCTTCTTTTTTCTTTCTTTTGTTGCTTTCATTGGTTTGAGAACAGGGACAGATAATACTCATGCTTTTAGTTTGTTCCTTTTAATCAGAATTTCTTTTATTGCTAAATATTTCTAGATTATAGTAGTTCTGTAACATCACTGGAATTACATGAACTCATCTCAATTAATCTTAAGATTTTTACAGTATTATTCTAATCTTTAGTGACATAAAATAAATTTAAAGTGGATTATTTAATCCTAATATAAATGTGCTCAGAGAGAAATAGGTTATAATTTTAAAAGTGTTTTATATATATATATACATATACATATATATATATATATATGTATATATCTACAGCTTAAGAGATTTTATTGATTTTCTCTCTCTAGTCAGTAAAATTCAAATTGTATGGTCCAGTCTTGATTCATATGAAGCAGACCATCTATTTTTCATGTTATTTGCCAGATCTAGTTATTAGAAGAAAAGTAGGTCATTAGGCTATGTAGAATAAAAGTACAGTTTAGTTTATTGGCTAATTTAAAGCTATAGTTATATGATACTAAAGTTTTAGAGGGACGATCAGTGTAGTAATTTATATTACCTATTTTAGCATTTGAAAGATACAATCTTTATAGGTGACATACATGATTTGTGCTGCATCAAAGTGATTGATTTAAATTTTCTTTTCTGTAAATACATCTAATGGAGTGAAGGAAAAATTGTAAAAAGGCCTGTATTTTTATTATCATAAAATAGTTCTAAAAATTTTAAAAGCAATTTGTTTTCTTTGCTCATTCATTCTTATAAGCAATTATAATCCAGTATTTTATAGCTGGAGTCACATAATCCTATTTTATGGAAAACATCCTGTTACAAAGACAGGGAATATAGGTTTTTGTAGTAATACATTAAATGTATAATTTTTATAGAAAAAATAAATGATTTTCTCTTTCAGAGATATGAATATCTATCTTATGGGAGTGTGTTAGAATTCCATCAGCCAGATAGTTTATCAGTGAGAAATAGTATTTTCTTTTTCAACTAATATTTGTTTAATCCACCATTTGTACTAAACTCTCCCAGAGATATAGAGGCACATGACAAGATATAATATTGTTGGGAAAAAAGCAAGAAATTTTATAACAAATTAAAAACCTTGAATCCAGCTATTGAAAGTGAAAGTCACTCAGTCGTGTTCAACTCTTTGCAACCCCGTGGAGTAGACAGTCCATGGAATTCTTCAGGCCAGAATACTGGAGTGGGTAGCCTTTTCCTTCTCCAGTGGATCTTCCCAACCCAGGGATCAAACCAGGTCTTCTGCATTACATGTGGATTCTTTACCAACGGAGTCACAATAGAAGCCCAAGAATACTGGAGTGGGTAGCCTATCCCTTTTCCAGCAGATCTTCTCAGCCCAGGAATTGAACCAAGGTCTCCTGGATTGTACGTGGATTTTTTAAAAATATAAATTTATTTATTTTAATTGGAGGCTAATTACTTTCCAATATTGTATTGGTTTTGCCATACATCAACATGAACCAACTGAGCTATCAGGGAATCTAGCTATTAGTGCTTTCAAAATTCTAAGGGGTTGAGCCATTTGAAATTGGAAAGTAAGTTAACCACTAATTTTATAATTAATTTCTTAAAGAAGTTAGTAGCAGCTGAGTAGTCTGAGATGGTTTAAAGGTGAGATGATAGCAAGTAGCTGTCAAAACCGGTTCTCAAGGATCCCTCCTTCCTGGTATTCACTCCCCTCCCTTCGGAGTGGGTGAAGCTGCTGTTGCTGCTGCTGCTAAGTCCCTTCAGTCGTGTTCAACTCTGTGTGACCCCAGAGATGGCAGCCCACAAGGCTTCCTTGTCCCTGGGCTTCTCCAGGCAAGAACACTGGAGTGGGTTGCCATTTCCTTCTCCAATGCATAAAAGTGAAAAATGAAAGTGAAGTCAGTCAGTCCTGTCCGACTCTTAGCTATCCCATAGGCTGCAGCCCACCAGGCTCCTCCATCCATGGGATTTCCCAGGCAAGAGTACTGGAGTGGGTAGCCTTTGCCTTCTCCTAGCTGCTTCTAACTAAGCCAAGTTCCTCTCTAAGACAGAGGATTGGAAATTAGAAGTTGTACTAGCTTAATTTGACTACAAAAGATTGGGACTTTGGTCTTGCTGGCTTTCTCTCTCTATTTCTTCTCAGCTTGTATATTTTGATTAAAAAAAATAAAAAATAAAAACAGACCACCACCACCACCCCCCCAAAAAAAAAACAAAACTTGCCATGTTGGAGATGTTCATGGAGCCAGAGAACTAAGTGGCACCTGCAAATAGACTGAAGAAGCAAAGCCTCTGAGATCAACAGCCTGGAAGGAACCATGTCCTGGGACCAGCTGCAAGGTGCAAGAGCACAGCCTTCCCTCTTCTAGCCTTGAGAGGAGACTGCAGTTCCAGCATGGGCTTACTATAGCCAGTGAGAAAGTGGAGCACAGAGAGCAAGAAGCCACACCCAAAGTCTGGACTTGCAGAAATTGAGAGAGAGTGCATGCTCTCTCATGCCACCAGGGTTGGGGTACTAGTTCATGGTGAAGCCATCCATGGGTCAGGGGTCTAGAAGAATGGATTTGTTGGAAATGAATAAGCTAAGGAAGATATTTTGAATCAAGAAATAGCATAAACAAAATCAAGAAGCTAAGCATAATCACTAGGCTAAAGCTGAGATCATGGCATCTGGTCCCATAGTTTCATGGCAAATAAATGGGGAAACAATGGAAACAGTGACAGACTTTATTTTCTTGGGCTCCAAATCACTGCAGATGGTGATTGCAGCCATGAAATTAAAAACTAATTCCTCCTTTGGAGAAAAGCTATGAGCAAGCTAGACAGCATATTAAAAAGTAGAGTCATTACTTTGTCAACAAAAATCTGTCTAGTCAAAGTTATGGTTTTCCAATAGTCATGTATGGATGTGAGAGCTGGACTATAAAGAAAGCTGAGTGACAAAAATTGATGCTTTTGAACTGTGGTGTTGGAGAAGACTCTTGAGAGTCCCTTGGACTGCAAGGGGATCCAACCAATCAATGCTAAAGGAAATCAGTCCTGAATACTCCTTAGAAGGACTGATGCTGAAGCTGAAGTCCAATAATTTGGTAGCCTGATGTGAAGAGTCAACTGATTGGAAAAGACCCTGATGCTGAGAAAGACTGAAGGTGGGAAGAGAAGGGGACGATAGAGGATGAGATGGTTGGATGGCATCACCGACTCAATGAACATGAGTTTGAGTAAATTCCAGGAGTTGGTGATGGACAGGGAGGCCTGGTGTGCTGCGGTCCAAGAGGTCACAGAGTTGGACACAACTGAGTGACTGAACTAAACTGATCTGAACTGAATATGGTGTGTTAAGTGTTTTATGAGCATTATCTAATTTCCTCATCACAATAACTCTGAAGAAAGATACTTATTTTAGTTATAGTTGAGTGGACTGGGGTTCAGTTTCCTTACATTTTCATCTGGCAAGACTGTAAGCATATTGCCTTTTCTATTAATAATAGTGAAATAACTGTCTAGTCAAGTGTTATATAGACATGTGTGAATTATGTGGATACAGCTTCATGATCAAGTAAACATTTCTTTTATCAAGTACCTGCTCAAATATTTATGCTCTAGTAATTAGGGCACAGCATTTTTAAGATTTTTAAACTGAAACTTAATTAGGTTGGACCTAATAGAATTTAAGCAATTCCTTACTCTAATTTTCCAAGATGTTTTTTCTCCTACTATGTATTTAACTCTAGGGTTCAGTCATGATTTTAAGAGAGAAAATGTGCAGGAGACAGTCATTGGTTGGTTGTATGTGTGTGTGTGTTAATCACTCAATCATGTCCAACTCTGTAACCTATAGACTGAAGCCCCCCAGGCTCCTGTGTCCATGGGATTCTCTAGACAAGAACACTGGAGTGGGTTGCAATTTCCTTCTCCAGGGGATCTTCCCCACCCAGGGATCAAACCTGGGTCTCCTGCATTACAAATAGATTCTTTACCATTTGAGCCACCTTTATCAATGAGTTTTCATCTTTCATTAGATCGTAGTGATTCACTATTAAACAAAATAATTGTATTTTAAAATTTAATGGAAAACAAATGTTAAAAATATATATATATAAGAGAGGAGCTTACTATCATATCTTCCTGATCATCTTAAGAATTCCAAATCATGGTGCCAGCCAATTCAGGCTTTGAATTGTGAGCAAATTGCAATAAGGAAGCTTTCTTTGTGTAATAAGTGCAGAGCTTCAGATGAGGGGAGTGGGGCTCCTCTAAGTCATACTGTGAACACTGGGGGATTAACTCAAATACAGCACAATGAAAACAATCATGATTGCTCTTAATAAGAAACTGTGAGTTTCAAGTTGATAATAAAGCTACTTGAATTGTCACAAGAGGTATGTATAGAGGAAATTTAAAAAAAAAATCAAATGTCAACAGGGGCATATTATACAAAATTTCTGAAACAAATCCTTATGCTCTTCTCCTTATCAAGTCACACATATAATGGTACTTGATTAAAGACAGTTGGTCAGCATTTCAGAGATGTAAAAGACCTGTCTAGCTACTGTATAAGCTAGCTAGAGTATCTTATTGATTTTAAGCAAGTGGTAGGGACATTAAAAGGAAACTGGGATTATTTATCATAGAGGATTTAGAAGGTACTCTTTGAAGACTGTGAATATAGTCAGCAATATTTTATCATTTTACTACAAGGTATTGCAAATGTGATTTTCTTGTTGGTGTAATAGAGATAGGCTTGGGTGCTTTCAAGGAAGTTATATGAAAAAAAGAACAATAAGCTTTCAAAGCAGACTATTGACAATTTATCCCACTCTCTCTATCATTTCTCAATTTTCTCTCATTACTTTTTTATTCATTTCATTAGTAAGGGAGGTGAAATTGAAGAGATGTATTTAAACCTTTAAATGTGACCTAAAGGATTTGGGTAAATGTTTCAATGTTAAAAGAAATGGTGGAGAGATCCCAATTGTGCTCTCCATATATAAAAAAAAAAAAACTGTGTGTGTGTGGGTTCTTCCCAGATGGTGCTAGTGGTAAAGAACCTGCAGGCCAGTGCAGGAGACATAAGAGATGAGGGTTTGATGCCTCTGTCAGCAAGATCCCCTGGAGGAGGGCATGGCAATCCACTCTAGTATTCTTGCCTGGGAAACACCATGGACAGAGGAGCCTGGGGGGCTACAGGCCACGGGGTCGCAAAGAGCCCCCTCCTCCTCCTCCTAGGCTGATTCTGAAGGTCCCACAGGGGCCTTTCCCCTCACTGCCTCTACTCCTCTCCCTCCCTTCTTTGTAAAATGCCAGCACTGGGCTTCTTGTCACCAAACTTTATCCTTCGTTATCCCTAACTGTGGCTGCCATCTACTGTAATTATGATCATGGACTGTGATGTTACTAATTCCCAGTCCCTCCACGGCCTATGTTTCATTCATCCCAGGGTAACCTTCCCCTCCTAAGCTTGGAAGTAACTCAAGCAGTTAATCTGACACTGACAATCCTTTGACCCCACAGAAACCTCCAATCCATTGCTTCTACAGCTTTTCGTTGCCTTTTGACTATTTAGTGCCCTCTCTTCTTACTGAGCATAAGTTCCGATCTTTCCTTGCACTCGCCCATATACTCAGTGTTTCATTGTACCCTGTCTGCTTCACACTGGCACTGGTGGTGGTGGGCATGGAAAGCACAGAGCCATCTTGGGTATGTCCAGGTTAGTTCTGGTGGACACTTAGAGCTGCCTGAGTACTGTGGTCTGTCTTTCTAGCTCATATGCTTGTCTCCCTCCTGGACAAATATTTCATGTCTTCTCCTCTGTCCTCAAACTCCTGACTTCTCCTTCACCTATTTATCTTGAAAGTGAAAGTCACCCAGTCGTGCCAGACTCTTTGTGACCTCATGGACTAAAGAGTCCATGGAGTTCTCTAAACTAGAATACTGGAGTGGGTAGCCTATCCCTTATCCAGGGGAATCTTCCCAACCCAGGAATTGAACTGGGGTCTCCTGCATTGAAGGTGGATTCTTTACCAACTGAGCCATCAGGGAAGCCCTATATCTTAGCTGATTATTTTGTTCCCTGTTTCACTGAGCAAATTAAAGCAATGAGAAAAGAACGTCCACAGATTGCCACATTCACATCCATCACCTAATAGTGTCTGCACCACACACCATGCCTTCACACCCATGATTAAATGCATGGTTCCTCTTCCATCCAGGGCTGCTTTTAAACCGTGTCTTATCTCCACTTTTCACTTGCTTCCTTTCCTTGCTTCACTTCCTTTCTTTGCTCATTTGTCCCCTTTGAAATGATGTCAGCAGCGCTGGTCCTCTCTGAAACTGCAGACTGCCTCGCCATCCTGATACCTGGCTTCCCCACGTCCTCTGTGTACTCCCATAGTCCTTGTCATCTAACACACTCTATTATTGATGCATTTATTATAATTAGTTTTATTGCCTGTCCCCCTGCTAGAAAGTGGGCCCCCTTGAGGGCAGGGCTCTTTTTGTTTGGTCACTGCTGTGTCCCAGATGTCTAGATCTGTGTCTGCATACAGGAGATACTAAATCTTTTTCCATCCAATCCATAAATTATTGTTCAGAAGGATGTAAGTCATTCAGGACAGAGATTGTAACACAGAAATGTATTTGGCCTTTTGCTGATTTTTCAAAAGGAAAATCTTTCCTACCTTGCCATATTTTTACCTAGATTGGAAAATTCATAAAAATTAGTTTTCTTATGTATTCGCTTGATATGTAAAAGCATACAAATGTGACACTTGCACAGATTGTTTGGGCTAAGGGGTCTGTGCTATGGTAGACTCTGGGGACCCCCAGGCACCCCCAGACCTGACAACCTGCCAACACCTGCATCCTTCACTGCTGTGCCCCCACCGCCTCCACATTCTCTTTTAGAAGACTTGGCCTTGAACGTACATGCGTTCTCCAATAAATAAAAGCTGTGTAGTGAGAACTGCATTATTTGATTAGCAGTGCCTGCTATAAGGTATTTTTAACATGCAAAAAGAATTATTGATATGCTCCAGTTTCAACATTGAAATGAAATTTAACTGTGTACTGATTTAACCATAAATTTAGGATCGTTACACTGCCGTGGTGCTGTATTTGTGTATCACTTTCTTCACTCACAGATATGTAAACATTTCACAAACAGTTAATTTGAAAAAGAAGGTCCTTACAGTGTTGCATATAACCTAAGAAATCAGAACTTTAATGATACACAATTATCACCTTTAAAAAATATTCCCTTAAGTCTATCATTTTGTGAACTTACATCAATTAAAAATATAACCCTCCATAGTACATTTATTTCACCAAGGTTTTTTTTTTTTTTTAAATGCTATTAATACTTTCTGATGATGCAGCAAAAATCTAAAGAGTCCCTGGAGTCACTCACCAGCCTTAATTGATTTGTGTGTCAAGCAAGCTAAATGCAGACACCATTCATCATGGCCCAAGTACTTGTCTTTTGGGGCCGAAGTGGTAATAGGAAATGTCCCTCCAGCTCTGTCACATTTTCAGGCAGCCTTCATCCAAGGTCATATCACCAGGAGAAGAAGGGACCAAAGTAAAGTGTGCTCTCTCAGCGCCCCATCCCCACTTTCCCTCTCACCACAGAGCTCAGAGACCCCCACACCCACAGCCCCTCCCCTCCTGGGAACTGACCTGAAGCCATGGCTCCAATTTGGCCCATTTTCTCCCCCGTCCGTCACCTCTGTTTCCTCCCTGCTCACCTCCTTGCCAGAAAGAATCTAACTGAAGGACGAGAGTGTAGTGGTAAAATATTCACTTCTTTCTCAAACAAAGGCAAGCGGTATATTCACAAGGTCAGAGTTCTGAATTTTTTCTCTTAAAGGACTTCAGTTCCAAAGTTCCTTGAAGTATCTGCAGAGGAAAACCTCATGGGAAAGTTTTACTGCTTTTGAAACTTCACACTCATTTTTCTCCTAAAGCAGCTTTGTTAAACCAAGTTTACCATTTTATTCAGACTCGTCACCCTATGGGTAGTGAGAAGAGATTAAGTTAGACTTAATTAGCTGCTGGAAGTGACTATACAGTCCATCAATAAAAGGCTTCCTACTTGATAAAACGGGGCTTGAAATTTGTGAGATAAGTGTATTATGGTGCTTTTAACTATCTGCGCCTTACTGCCGTACCAAATTTTTAATGCTTTTATTTCTAGATAGCAAAGAGAAATATGTAAAAATACTAGGCATCCACCTATATTGGTATAATTTGAAAGGGCTTCCCTGATGAGGGAGATGATAAAATATCTGCCTGCAATGCAAAGACCTGGGTTGGATCCCTGGGTTGGGAAGATCCCCTGAAGAAGGGCATAGCAACCCACTCCAGTATTCTTACTGGAGAATCCCCATGGACAGAGGAGCCTGGCAGGTCACAAAGACTGACTGAGCACACACACAAAATACATATTAGCAATAGTTTAGCTTATATGTACTGCTGATTAAAAAAAAAAAAAGACTAGCCTGAAGGAAATAAAGCAGAGTATAACTAATTTTCTACAGTTAAACCAAGAATGGAATCAGAAAATGTGTCTCGATGGGACTCTGGAGAAAGGATTGCCTGGTAACAGTGACAACATGATGGCCTTTGACGCTCTTGAGGAGAAAGCACTCGAAGTGAACTGGCAAGGAGGCGGACTGCCCACTGGGCAGTTGTTCAGTTTAGCTGTTTTAATGTGCACTTGATAATTATTACTGATTTTGTCTAAGATAACTTCGTGAGCACTTAGGAGGAAGGAAAGATAGACGGAAGGAATCAAACTCAAAGGATGGTGTTAGTGGACAGAGCAAAACATAGGATAAACCAGGCAGAGTGAGGAGCCAGATCCCGTAAATTGAGTAAAATGAAATCTGACAGCAAACAGTCCCATGTGGGGCACTCTTGGGGTAGGGGAGAGGCTGTGGGACTGTGGCTCTGTGGCCCTGTGGGTTCTGGTTGTTGGCCCCCTGTAGTGCCCCCTGAGGCAGCACCAAGGAACCCAAGGATCTGAGATTCAGTTAAAGTAAGTCAGTCAGAGAAAGACAAGTATCATATGAAATCGCTTATATGTGGAAGCTAAAAAATTATACTAAGTGAAGTAAGTCAGAGAAAGATAAATATCATATGAAATTGCTTACATGAAGAATCTTAAAAAATGACACAAACAACTTATTTACAAAACTGAAATAGACTCACAGACACAGAAAACCAACATATGATACCAAAGGAGAAAAAAAACAAAGGAGAAATCAGGAGTTTGGGATTAAAATATACACACTACTAAAATAAGACTTCCTAGGTGGCTCAGATGGTAAAGAACCTGCCCACAGTGCAGGAGACCTGGCTTTGACCCCTGGGTTGGGAAGGAATGGGCTCCAGATCCCCTGGAGAAGGAAATGACAACCCACTCCAGTATTCTTGCTTGGAGAATCCCATGGGCAGAAGAGACTGATGGACTACAGTCCATGGGTTGCAAAGAGTCAGGCAATACTGAGAAACTAACTGACACACTTATATTATATGCTTATATTCAAAAGCAGAGACATTACTTGCTGACTAAGGTCTGTCTAGTCAAGGCTATGGTTTTTCCTATGGTCATGTATGGATGTGAGAGTTGAACTGTGAAGAAGGCTGGGCACCAAGAATTGATGCTTTTGAACTGTGGTGTTGGAGAAGACTGTTGAGAGTCCCTTGGACTGCAAGGAGATCCAACCAGTCCATTCTGAAGGAGATCAGCCCTGGGATTTCTTCGGAAGGAATGATGCTGAAGCTGAAGCTCCAGTACTTTGGCCACCTGATCCGAAGGGTTGACTCATTGGAAAAGACTCTGATGCTGGGAGGGATTGGGGGCAGGAGGAGAAGGGGATGACAGAAGATGAGATGGCTGGATGGCATCACTGACTCGATGGACGTGAGTCTGAGTGAACTCCGGGAGATGGTAATGAACAGGGAGGCCTGTGTGCTGTGATTCATGGGGTCGCAAAGAGTTGGACACGACTGAGCAACTGAACTGAACTGAACTGAACCCACACACATGTATAAAACAGATTACAAAACAAAGACTATATAGCACAAGGGACCACACTCGCTATCTCGTAATGACATATAATGGAAAAGAACCCGGAAGAAAAAATATGAATCACTTTGCTCTACTCTTAAAACTAACACATTATCAACCAAGTATGAATGAATGTGAGAGGTGGGAGGGGCCATATCTGTAACAAGAGGAGAAATCATGCTGCAGACTGTGCCTCTGACCTTGGTGGGAAGCAGAGAGAAGACAGGAGACAGGGAGGGTCCAGGTGGTATTGATAGCTCTCATCCTGGTGGTTCTGGTTGTCAGAGACCTTGGTCTGCACTCCCACACTCTCTCTCTCCTTTTTAGCTTCCTAGCCAAACCCATTTCCTTCTCCCTAGGATCATACATTTCCACCACATGCAATGGAAATTTCTGAGTTGAATTCACAGTATAGCCAACGTTGCACTATTTCAATAACATATGTAAACTGACTCATAAATAATTTACTCATAAATAATTCTAACTCTATCCTCTGTATTCACTCCCTCAATACCCTTCCAGGTACTGAAGAGATTTCATAAAATAACCAAGTGATTCTCCTACCATGAGCGAAGCACAGACATATGGAAACAAAGCTTCTTATCTTAGATTCCCTTATTTCTTCACAGGGCAGTAAAACATTTCAGGTTATTTGAAGTAATTAAGATGTAGTACTTCTGAAGTTTACTTCTGAAGGATGGGAATTAGAAAATCTAAAACACTGTTCTTGCATATAGTTAAGAGACTAGTATCCCTGTGATTTTTCTGGACTCTTAATGGACAGTGTGATTGGTCAATTCTTTGAACTTTTCTTAGCAAACTGAGATACTGTGTTCAATCTGTTCTAAAATAATGAAATCAATTATCTGGGTTGTTGAGCAGGTGTTAGCCTGGATTCTCTAATAATAAATCATGTCAGACTAATCTGAATTTTTTGATGAAGTAACTAAGTTAATTTATGAAAAGGCATAATTTATCTTGATTTTAGCCATGCCTTTGATAAAGTATCTCTTCAAAAGCGTGTGAATAAGTCCCAACCTACTGGCATTAGCAGAGGATTGCTATTATAAAATAGATGACTAGCTGGCAAACCAGAGGAAGTAATAATACGTGGACAATAATTCTTCAGGGCAGAGTTGACAAGCAGGTTTCCCACGGGCTCCGAGTTCAGGAAGATGTTAAACAAGATTTATGCGGCTCATTCTGCAGTCAGTTCTGGGTGCGCCAGTGGAACAATCTGCTGATGACTCCTGGCTAGTAGGTTGGGGTTTGGAGGAAGAAGGGCAATGAGGATGGGCACACACACAGGTCCCCAAGCAAGACGAGAAGCTGGATGTGGACTTTCAGGCTCCAGCCTAACGGGACAGAAGGGCAGGGAGAGGCAGGGGCCCACTCAAGGGCAGGTAGTTTGGGATGTCACTGGTCTTGAATGGCATGTGCGATACAGCTGAGAAGATGTTGGCTGGGGCTGTTACTGGTCTGAACACTCCCCAGTCTGTGTACAATTTTGGGCTTCCAGTCTCATCAAGTATCTGCCAGAAAACTCTGACCTCCTCTCATTTAAGCCTCTGATCAAAGACCAGCGGCCCTCACTCTGCTTTGAGACGCATGCAGATATCTTTATCCTCCAGGGTCACACACAATACGAAGAAGCCAACAATTCTAAGGAATCAAGCCCCTGAGCAGCACCCTCAGTGCCCTTCTTTGGGGATTGCCCTCCTTGGTGTTTCCCTTGCATGCTTCCCAGCAGCTTCCGTGAATAGGTCACGGCTGGCAGAGCTCCTCAGTGGGGGCCCTTCTGTAAAAAGGACCCTGCCTGTCTTCTCCAAGTCTCACCATGTCTCTCATGGATCCACAGGTCAACAAGATGATAAAGATGGGCCCTTTATCATCCTAGACCCATCCTCTGGTGGTTACAAACTTCAGTATCAATCTTTCTCTAGGTGAAGGTGAAAGTGAAAGTTGCTCAGTCGTGTCCGACTCTTTGCGACCCCATGGACTTAGTCCATGGGATTCTCCAGGCCAGAATACTGGAGTGGGTAGCCTTTCCCTTCTCCATGGGATCTTCCCAACCCAGGGATCAAACCCAGGTCTCCCAAATTGCAGGCGGATTCTTTACCAGCTGAGCCACTCTAAACGTGACTCAGAATAGCATCACAGCTTCACTCTAGTTTCTGTTTTATGTGAAATGTCACAGATGTTTGAAAGAACTCAAGTTGTACATGACTCTTGACGACCTTGTTACTTGGAATGCGGTCTTCAGACCAGCTGCACTGGCAACATTGGGTCTAGAAATGCAGAATCTTGGTCCTGTCCTTTGCCATTGAAATAGAAGATGCACTTGCCATGATTTCCAGGTAAATTGTATGCTCATTAAGGTTTGGAAAGTGCTGATCTAGACAGACTTGTAGAGAAAACTGAACCTTGGCGGAACATGGTTAGAAACTGACGGAGCCTGTTTGACTTCAATTATATCTTTTTTCCTCTACATCAAGCTGCAAAGAGTTGTGTAAAGGCAAAATATAGGATACTTTAGATGACTATGTTCTCTGGTGCCTGAGTCTTAGAAATGGCACCGTTAAGTGGAGTATCTAACAGTAGAAGAAAGTAGTTGTAGCTCAGGACATACCCATGGTAAGAGAGTCAAGGCTGGAATCAGAATGTAAGCCTAGGGAATGTTTTGAACAACTGCCATGGCATGGCTGTGGGCAGGGGCACACCCGAGGGGATTCAGTCCTGCCTGTTAACAGAGATGAGGTTGCTAGTCCCTGGGATTCCAGCAAGCCACAATCCCCCACCACCACCCTTGACCACTCAGATCCCATCTCTGCCATGACTGTGCTGCAGCATGGAGATTCAGAAGCATAAAGACTTATAAAAATGTATTTCTTAGTGAACTTGGTTCTGAATCAAGGGGAATCACACATCTGCTTTAAACATCCCAGAAGAAATGCTCTATTTGGTTCTAAATACTGAGCGTAATCAAGGAGTTTAAAACTGGTGAATGATACTGAAAATGACTGTACAATTTATTCAAAAAGCAGAATAACTATTTTTGTGAGGGAAGATTCAAAATGAACACATTTATGTCTGAAAAATACATTTAAAACAGTCCGAGGAGATCTGATTGCATCTAAGAGTCTTAGAGAGATAGTAAATAAATGACCCCATGAAAAGGAGAAGGAATTTGCACCCCAGAGCCTGAACTGATGGGCAGAGAGAACTCTAACTCTTTAACTGTGTAACTGGGATGGAGCTGGGGTAACGGGTGGTGTTAGCTCAAAAATGTAAACACATCAAGTGGAAAACCCTTGAGAAGTGAGCTAAGCCCATATACAAACTGCCCAAGGAGATATCAATGTGGTGGTTGTGTTGTTGTTGTTGTTGTTCAGTTGCCCAGTCATGTGCGACTCTTTTTGACCCCATGGACTGCAGCACTCTAGGCCTTCCTGCCCCTCACTATCTCCCGGACTTTTCTCAAGTTCATGTGCACTGCATTGGTGATGCTGTTCAGGCATCTCATGCTCTGTCACCCTCTTCTCCTTCTGCCCTCAAATCTTTTGAGGGCTTTTCCAATGAGGCATCTGTTCATACCAGATGAATGAAATACTGGACTTCAGCTTAAGCATCAGTCCTTCCAGTGGATATTCAGGGTTGATCTCCCTTAAGATTGACTGGTTTGATTTCTTTGCTGTCTAGGGGATTTTCAGGAGTCTGAAATTGTTTCAACTTTCCTCTTAATCCATCTGTATTTGTCTTTACCCAGCTTTTTTTTTTTGGTTTCCGCATAATCTATTTTTACCCCCTGCCCCCCTGTTAAAATCTCTGGTCTTCAGTGTGTATTAAAACTCTTGCCTCCTCTCACCTTGCGTGATGGATTAATACTCACCTGTGGCATGTATGAATCTAGATTCTCTTTGCCTAGGTTCAGACTTTCTCTATGCCTCCTGTTTAGATCAGAATAACAAAGCCCAGCTATTGAGTAGGCAAATCTAGAAAATGGAGAAGGTTCCTTAAAGAGGGATGAGAATGGCCTGGGATGAAAAAAGAAATATTGTACTTTTGGATCCTGAGAAAAACACGAAGGAAAATTTTTTGAATTTTTAAAAATTCCCAAATTTGGAAGATGAGGGACAAATACATACATAGACTCATTAAAGATGGGAACTGTATTTGCAGTAAATCCCCAGGGCCTAGCAGTGAGCCCGGAATGTAACTGGAGCTCAGTAAACATTAGTTGAATGAGTGGATGAATGAGTGAGTGAGCAAAGTCCATTAGAGTGCTTTCCTTAGAAGCAATGTGCAATCTTTCTTTTTCCCCAAAGTGATAGCTTCTCAAATACTGTTTTCTTATGGTCAAGTCTCTTCAATTATTATCATAACCTTGCTCTCTGGGTGGTTGGGAGTCTTTATCAGCATCATATGTTGATGGCGTCATCAGTTAGCCTTACTGAGGTTTGTTAGGTATTTACCTGCTCACTGTTCATCTACAGACTGAAGGTGCAAAGGTTTAACTTTGTTTTGTAAATTTAGAAGAAAAGATTCTGCTTTTACTGGTTTTGTAAGGTTGTCATATGTCTTTAACTTGAGACCCTTGCCATTGAAGCTGAAATGTGGTCTGATCTTTGCAGACCAGAAGTGGGGATTGGAATTAGAGGCAGAGCTAACATTGGAGAGGCTGGTATAACACAGGGAGACCTTGAAGGGGCCTCTCTGCATTAATTAATGTCATGCTGTTACAGAGACAACACTATGTTCCGGAGACCAGGCATATACAAAGATGTATTATTACAAACTATTTTTCTGTTAGATATTTGACTTCTTTCTGGCATGACTTTTCCATGCTCAAAACATTCATGGGAATGTTCTCAGTGTTTATTCTTTCTCCCTTTCCTGTCTCTCAACACTCATCATTTACTTCCTCATATGCTTTACCCAAAGCTAACTTCAGGGTGCCAGAAAGTATCTCATAAAGTTCACAAGACTTTGGTAGCTTTAAAGGCTCAGTTAATTAAGTGACCACCAGGAGATATTTAAATTGAGCTAATTCCCTCCTTAATTTGACTCCTTATCCAGAGTCAAATATTCTTAAGACAGCAAGCAATGAAATATGAGACTTGGAAATAGGGTCAGGCCTCAGGGAATAAGATGTCTCCGTGGAATTAACATTGATACCAGTAGGTGGCCACCTGGCTGAGTGATATAACAGGAACATACTAAATCAACTGTGTTCTCAGCTTGATTCCTGGCCCAGGCACCGAGGAGCAGCCTCAGCTCCTCTGAGCTTAACTCTGAATCACTGTCACGTTTAAAACAACATCTGCACATATTTTGTTGCTATTTTGGGGAAATTTATCAAACTTTAATCAAAACACTTAAAAACATAAGTTGGGAGTTTTGAAACTTTGGGGAAAGAAACTCTAAAACATACTGTTATTTTGACCTATATTTCTTTGTGCTTTTTACTGTTGTTTTTCTCTCCTATTTTCTTTTTCTACACTAAACCTTAAATATCTGATATTAGCATTGATTTCTTTCTTCAGTTTTTAGTAATAACTTGATGCTATTTCAAATTTGGACGACGAGATTAGGACTTTTGTGTCTTCTTATATTAATGTTTTATTAATTTGCAGCAAACCATCTATTCTTTTATTTTAAAAATTGGAATCATGTTGAAAATTTCCCTGATGAAATGTCAGCCTCAAAATACACTACCAGGAAAGTTATTGAGAGTTCACAGACAAGATAAAATTGCTTGAATCACATAGATTTGTTTAAACCTTAGCATTTCTTCAACTGTTTCACTATTTAGTACTTTTGTAGCAAAGAATGGAAATTAAGAAAAATTTGAAGAAAAGAAAAAGTGAGGAGAAAGAAATGGGCTGGGGTGTCAGTCAGTGAAGGCAACATCTTGGGTGTTCAGTGTTCCCACCTCTGCCTCTCTGCACATCAATCTTCCTCTCTGGTGCTGTGCTTACAAGGATTAGTGCAGAGGTCTGAGTGACGAGGCCCAGGGATGGAAGGTGACTTAGGCTCTGACCTACACTTGCCCATCAGAGAAAAGCAGAATTGTGCGTGCCCTGTACAGTCTGACTGGCAGTTAGCTGGCTGACTAGCCCTGTCTAGCTCAGAGCATGCAGAGCTGGGATGGGCCCCTCCTAGGGAGGAGCCACATGTGCTGCTTTTGGAGGTAGCCGCTGTCAGCCTAGACTTGATGTGATCAAAATCTTGTCTCGCCATCCTTCCTATTTATATGCAACACTCTTCTTTGATCCATCAGGCTTTGTATTGATTCAATCTACTGTTACCATGTTTCAGAAGTTACTAACTTACCATCTAAGTGTCTGCTGGATTCTGCTTGTGGCTAGCAGCTGTGTATACATTCTTTATACCTAATACAGACCATGAGCTGCCGGGGTCTAGCCCTGGTGGATCCAGGGTAATTCAAAGTGGAGATGGAGACAGAGTCCTAGGAATTAATTGCTTAATTAAAGATATAGAGGGAGATTAGAAAGAAATAGTGTAGTAGGAAAATTAGTGGAGAAAAAGAGGCTGAATCACTTGGTTTATGTGGGATACCAATAAAGCTTTGAGACAAGAAGCTTGCACCACCTACGTAGGCCACCGGCACTCACTTTAGAGAACCTTTAGAGAACCTACCCCTGGGAATGGCAACTCACTCCAGTATTCTTGGTTGGAGAATCCCATGGATAGAGGAGTTTGGAAGGCTAGGTTTGCAAGGAGGTTTTCAAGGAGTCAAACACTACTGAAGCAACTTAGCACACATGGAACCTATACTTTTATTTAGCAAGAAAGGAAATTGAATATACACGTAGGCCTAGGATGCTAAGGCATAGTCTGGTACCAGAAAACAGGGTGCTGTTGCCACAAAAATACCCCAAAATAAAGAAGTGGCTTTGGAATTCAAAGCTGTATAGAAGCTGTAAGAGTTTTGAGGTGCTTGATAGATTGCCTTGAAGAGATTGTTGATGGAAATATGAATGTTAAAGGTAATAGTGGTGAGGCCTCAGAAAGAAGGGAGAAGAGCACAGAAATATTTCTAGCACCTTAGAGAAAACACATATCATTGTGAACACAGTGCTGTTAGTGTTAGTGTTAAAGGTGCCTCTGGTGAGGCCTCAAGTGGAAGTGAGAGACACGCTTTTGGACCCTGAAGGGAGGTGATCTTTGCTATAGAGTCACAGAGAACTCCTCTGAATTATGTTGTCATGTTGGAAGGACGGCAGAACCCGTGAACAATGACAGTGATTGGATATATATGAAAAGTTTCATATGATCATTGCTGAATGAGAGCTTTCCCAAGCGAGGCTCTTCAGCAGCCTCTTCCTTCTTCCTTACTGTCTCTGTGTGTGTATGTGTGTTAGTCACTCAGTCGTGTCCGACTCTCTGTGGCCCCATGGACTGCAGCCCACCAGGCTCCTCCGTCCATGGGATTTTCCAGGCAAGAGTACTGGAGTGGGGTGCCATTGAGAGCAATTCCTGGCCCTTACCACCAACTTTCGGCACACCCTATGTCTTGGGTCATAGCTGTTGGAAAGGGAGTTGGTTCTTCACGGCCAGAGGAGAAGCTTCTCTGTCTCGTTCTTGCTGCATTTCTGCACCCTCCTCCCTTCTGTCTTGCATTACAGTTCTGCGGAGCCAGCCAAGCTCGCTCTACTGTCCACGATGAGCTGCCCATGGTACTAGAGGGGCAGGGCCGGCTCCTCAGTTAGCCCACCTGGCACCCTGGTTCCATCTCCTGGGGAGAACTCCCTCTCCACCACTGTCCATGGTCCTTGAACAGACTCTCTGGATGGATCTTTAAGGAAACATCTGGGATTGACTTTGCTGGGCTTTTCCAGCTCCTCTTCTCCCTGGCTTTAGGGTCCAGGAGATTGTTTGAATAGGCACAGGTTTTTAAAAACTACACTTGGGGATATGTTGGTCATACATTTTCTGCAAACAGCTTGGAGAGACTCTGGGTTCTCAGGGTTCTTCAGGAGATAATCTTCTGAGCCTGGAGCCTGGTCTCTTACTTGTTGGTCCATTCTTTTCCCACAACTACTCAATGGCAGTGAAACAGCTGAGGCAGCGAGCTTCCACGGAAGGCACCCCACCTAGGAAATGTACACAGCTGTCTCACAGCCCTGTGACACTGAAATTCCCTTGTTTGTTTTACTTTTCATCTCAAACTACTTATTGTGTAGGCTGAATCAGATGACAGCCACTGTTGACAAAAATGATTCCTAAATAAAGCTTAAATAGCTCTGAAAATAATTTTATGACCCTTTAATACAAACTTACCAAGAATAATTTTTGCAACTTTATTAGCTATTTTAATGTACTAAAATTAAATAAAATTACCTATTATATATTCATTAATTAATATAGGAAGAATAATTTTCAACTCAATATTTGGTTAATCATCTAAAATGGTATTTTAGGTCACTTCTGAATATTGTAAGCATTGTAGGATAATAAATTTGGGTGCTGAAATTTTGTGTTCTGGGAAGTTTGGATAATCTGTGTGGGCGATTGCAGTCCTTTCAGAAAACTCCAACAATATAATAGGATTTTCTGTAATATTTTATGCCACAAACATGAGTATTTAAAAAATAAAGAATTTTTATCAGGACATATTACCTACACTATACAAAATAGCTTCCTGCATTTTCTAGGTGATTTTGTCTGGTGATTTTTACATCGAATATTACTTAATGAAGTAGGTGTTTGTAAATATGATATGCTGCCCTACGAGAAGCTGTACGTTCACACTTGCTAGTAATTATTTTAACAGGTAGAATCACTAGTGTCTTCAAGAAAACACATTACTGACAATCATATCTGAGGTGATACCTGGCAGTATGTTTTAGTGATGGTACAATTGCTAACAAAGAGAGATGAGGCTGGCATTTGTAAGTTAAACTTGTAGAATATACATGAAGTGAGGCTACAACATACGTGGTGCTGGAAGTACTGACCCTCAGACTCCATCTAGTATTAACAGGTGAGTCATTCTATTAACAAGAAACACAATACAGGAGAACTGGTTGTCTTCTACTTCCTTATAAATAACTCTTGGAGACGTCTGAGCAGCAGGAAGTCTGCTTTAATCTGCATTCACTTCTCATATTATATTAGTACCTCATCACATTTGAATGTGCTGCACATTCCCAGTCAGAAGGATACTTACTGAATGTGATTCAGTGATCCTGTTTGTACCTTCATTGATGTTGAAGAGTGGTTGGAGCAGTCCCTGCAGACGTGTGGCTGACCTGGGACAGAGGCAGGACAAGGGCTGGGTCATTACTGAATACATGCTGGCTTCTGCTCTAGGAGGAATCACAAAGCAGATTGGTTAATTGGGACCAAATGAAATTTCCCTTGCTGTTTGTCAAACATACAAATCGAGCAATCTGTTTTGTTGAAAAGATATTTCAACCTCAAATGTTTATGATCTTGACTGTAATTATCATGGAGAATAATAACAATTCCACTTCTTTTCCTGTGCACCTGAGTGGCTTGGAGGGTGCAAGGTGACCTTCACTTTTTGACATAATGGGGTTTCTTCTTGTCTAGGGCAATGATGGCAGAGCATTCGAGTCTGCCAAATTTCCTTGGCTGCTAATGGGAAGAAAGGGTGTGGTCTGATTTTCCTGTAATGAAACAACAGTTCCTTCTGCTATACCTTCCTGTTCCTTAAACTGTTTAACCCCATAGCCCATCAGGTTGATGAATCTATTAGAATTGTCTCCAAGCTGTTGAAGGAAGTTGTGTATTATCACACTGAAACATTTTTATACTTCAAGAAAGATCAGGGATGCATGTTCTCTGGTATTTTGGCACCTATGTTGCATTACATTGTAGTTAGCAGCATTAAAATGTCTAGAAAAAAAAAAGCCCATATGAAATACTTAAGGAAAATAGTACAAAGTATAAATTTATATTGTTTGATAGTAAGCCATGAAATCAGAAGATGATTGCTTCTTGGCAGGAAGGCAATGACAAACCTAGACAGTGTGTTGAAAAGCAGCAGCATTACTCTGCTGACAAAAGTCTGTATAGTCAAGGCAATGGTCTTCCCAATGGTCACATATGGTTGTGAGAGCTGGACAATATAGAAGGCAGAACGCCAAAGAATTGATGCCTTAGAACTGTGGTGCTAGAGAAAACTCCTGAGAGTACCTTGGCCAACAAGGAGATCAAACCAGTCAATCTTAAGGGAGATCAACCCTGGGTATTCACTGGACATACTAATGCTGAAGCTGAAGCTCCAGTATTTCGGTCATCTTATGTGAACAGACGACTCACTGGAAAAGTCACTGATGCTGGGAGAGATCGAGGGCAGAAGGAGAAGAGGGCATCAGAGGATGAGATGGCTGGATGGCGTCACTGGTGCAGTGAATGTGAACTCTGGGAGACAATGAGGGGAAGGGATGCCTTGTGTGCTGCAGTCCATGGGGTCACAAAGAGTTGGACAAGACTGAGTGACTGAACAACAACAAAGCCTGGAATTAGTGAGTCTAAGATTTCAGGAAAGCTCTGGAACCAAGGAAAGAAAATGCAAAGATCAGTTCCTAAAATCCTTGAAAGGCAAACTGATGGGTTGAGTTAAAGAACTGCTCCATGTTCTAGGATGACTGCAGAGTATAAGCACCTGTAGGAGGACTGAAGCAACTTAGCAGCAGCAGAAGCAGTAGGAGACCTTCAGTGATTCTTGGGTAATAAGGAGATGCTCTAGAGTTTCTTCTTTTGATGTCTCAGTTCTTCTTTGATAGCAATGATGCAAAAAGGAATAGCTATTTTTACACAGATTCACTACTGCATATGGAGATTTCTGATCTCTCTTTATATAGCTATTGAATAGCCCATGTTTAGGATTCTCTGAGCAAACCAACCGGTCAAACAAATTAGCAAAAACAGTGCTTCAAAATTTGGCCATGAATTTATTCCCCACCCTGTGCCAGACACAATACCTATATTTGATTCTCATACCAATCTGTGGGGGAAGATATTATCTCTATTTTATGGATAAAGATAATAAGCCAAATTCCAGAGGTGTGTTTCACAAAATGGGCATAGTTAGAGCTGACTCTCAGCTCTGTTCTTTTTCTATCATTTTGCACACCTCTTACATGCATGGCAGCAGTAGGAGTACGGAGGAGACTGTAGGGATAGTCAGCAAATATCCTACAGAGCTTTGTTGGCTGTGATAGGGTTCTGGATTTTGGTTAACTAGGGAATAACTGGAATTTTGAGTAAGGAAGTGAGATGATCCAGCTTAAACTCTGAAAATATAATTCTGGCTGCCCCTCAGGAAGTGAAAACAAGGAGATGTCAGGTAACAATTGCCATCATCCAACAGGAGGTGATGAGGAGGTGATGGGGGCCTGGACCAGGACATCAGCAACAGGATCACTGAGAGGTCCCTAGACTTTGGATGTAGTTGAATCTACCATAAACTGTAGTCAGAGGGCTGGAGCTCCCTGCCATTGGCTAGAAAGAAAGAAAGAAAGTGAAGTCGCTCAGTCATGTCTGACTCTTTGCAACCCCATGGACTGTAGCCTACCAGGCTCCTCCCTCCATGGGATTCTCCAGGCAAGAGTACTGGAGTGGGTTGCAATTTCCTTCTCCAGGGTATCTTCCTGACCCAAGGATCGAACCTGGTCTCCCACATTCCAGGCAGAGGCTTTAACCTCTGAGCCACCAGGGAAGCTCACCAATTGGCTAGAAAATCTGTCCCTAAATAATCCAACTGATTTAGGATACCTTATAGCAGAGTCAAGATAAAGCATTGTAGAGATGAAATTCAGTCTCACAGTTGATGATGTGAAAGATCGGATGTGGGAAGGGAAGTACTGGAGAGCCAGAAAGGTAAAGAGGCAAGAGTGTCCGCACATGATAAGAGCTGTGCTTCTATCGAATTTGCTCATCTTTCTCTTTGAAGCAAAGTGTTGCTATGACAGTCTTACTGCTCAAAAAGCAAACATTTTCAAGAGTGAATGCATTATGAATGGGAGAATTGACACTTTGAAAGAGGGAGTAAAGGCATTATGGGTGAAAATATTGGTATTTTAAAAAGGGGAAGGGGGCAAAGGAATATATCACTCTCCCAAAGCTAGTAGACTTAAATATCAGTTCCCTTCCTCTCTGCCATACATCTTAGTCACACACTGAGTGACTATTTAATCATGCTCTGTTAAAATTAATATCATATAATGAGTGATGATCAGTGATAAGTGGGAAAAGAATGCTTACAAACACATAAATTACTCTTCCCTGTGCACAACCATAACAAGATAATTCCTTATGTCATCCATAGCAGATTCTCTAGTTCTTGGAAAGCAATGATACATTCTCATTTTTTCCCTTGTAAAAATGAGTAACATATTGTTATGAGTATCAATTAGTTAATCCAATAGCAACAATTCAATGACACCATGAAAACTAATGATCCTGTGATTTCTAAGAAAAGATGCATTTTAAGGTCTTATTGATCGAATTGCTCTCAGCCTCCTGTCAGGTAATGTGAATATATACTGGAGGACATGCTTCTGCATTGACAAGGACTGGGGTTATGCTTTTACATTAATAGATGAGTGTAAACTCTCAGGGTCCCCTAAAGTCACTTGCTTTGTACAAGCCCACCTCTCAGTTATCATTATTTTATCAAATATTTTATCAAATATTGATTCTTGCTGAATTTGGAAACCAGATTTTAGGAATCGTAGATAAACTGTGTGAATCTACGATTCCTAAAATCTGGTTTCTGTTATTAAACATCAAGGAACATCCACAGAGACTGAAATTTTGCACAAAAATATTTAAAAAATAAATTCTCTCTGTTAAGTAAAAGTAGTAACCATTTGTTAAATGGTGATGATTTTCAGAGAAGGAAATAAAATCCTCTTTGTATGGTAAGATTATAATATTTGATGAAGCAAATCCTACTGTTCTAAGAATGAGATTATCTTTACTTGGCCAGCTCCTTCCTCACAATTATGATTAAATGATCATTTATTTCTTTAGAAAATAAATCTAAAATAAACTACAGTAATGAACTTATAAGAATTGCTTAAAAAATTTGTTTTGTTAATTATCAGGTACATAGTGCCTAGAAAACTGTTTCTGAAATTACAGATAATTTCAGACTTTGCTGTTTGAAGTTGTATTTGGGAGGACGGAACACAGTACTCTTGTCTCAAGGATCTGAACCACAAGGGCCACAAAAAGCTCTATTTCCAGAACAGGCACAGAGCTTCAGATAAGAGTGTTCTGAAGACAATATTCCTCATATATCTTCACTCTGTGTTTCCCAAAGTCATAAGTCCCCAAGTTCTGTCCTTGCCCTGGTGGAAGTCAGACTGTAATGCACCTAAGGAATTTAAAAGGGTATCATTACAAAATATAGCCAAAGTTATATAAAGAATACTTTCCAAGGCCATTTCTCATCTTCCAGCTCATCTTGCTTCTCTCTTACCGATGACTCCCTCAGCCCCTCTTTATTCCTTCTGTCTCCTGAATGAAGACTGCTGAGACACTCTGCGTCTAAACTGTCATCTGAGCATTCCATATCCCTTCCCAAGCACTCAGCAGCGGGCATGCACACACCCTTTACTTAACGACCCACCCCATCCCCATCCCGCCCCCAAATCCATGTCCTAGGCTCCAGGCTTCCTCTGCTGTTACCCTCTGGTGCAGCAGCTTCAAATACAACAAACCCAACTGAACTTGACAGTAATGTATTTCTTGCAGTTCTTTTCTATACTATTTGTGTTAACAACTTTAGCTATTGCATTGAACCTAGGTGAGGTGAAGCCGCTCAGTTGTGTCCGACTCTTTGCGACCCCATAGATTGTAGCCTACAAGGCTCCTCCGTCCATGGGATTTTCCAGGCAAGAGTACTGGAGTGGGTTGCCATTTCCTTCTCCAGAGGATCTTCCCGACCCAGGGATTGAACCTGGGTCTCCCACATTGTAGGCAGATGCTTTACCATCTGAGCAACCAGGGAAGCCTTGCACTGAACCTAAGCATATGGCAAACCCCACTTTCTTTTCTGGGAAATAAAGTAAAAAATGGCTATCATTTTAAGTTTCTTTAGCTATTACATAAACATATCCCTCCAAGCCTTGAAAGAAAAAAAGCTAGATACATCTGCCAGGAGTTGTAATTAGTATTCTCAAGGGAGCATCTAGAAAATGTGCTCAGACCCACCACCATGTGTCCATGGTGAATGTATTTAGAGGCAGTGAGGGATGAAGAATGGGTCAGAAGTGTGGAGCTAGATAAGCCTCTAGATTTTCTAAGAGGGGAAACAGCAAAGTATGCCTCAGAAGCAAAGCTGGAGACCTTGATTCTTATGGGGAGCTGGACAATGAGCTGGCAAGTTTCTGAACGTCTACCAGGAAAGATCATGAGGGCCTGGACCTCAAAAGACGAGACTAGAGAATGGGATAGAGGAGTAAAGCGGTGACTGGGTTGTTAGGAAGCACTGATCAGAAGTAGGGGACAACATAGTTCCTGATATGGAGGCCAGTGGGTCCTGGTAGAGTGCCAGGGCATCACTGGGACTCCTCAGGCCCTCTTAGGGCCATTGTCAGTCTGGGGGATGGATGGGGCTGGTCCAGGCAAGGAAGAGGAGACCCTGTTGTCCTATCAGGGTGAACATCCTCTGCTTGTGTTCCTCGGGTGAAAGAGCTGAGCTTGGGGCTTCTCAGATCGGTGCTGCCCTGATGGCTCAGCAGGTAAAGAATCCTCCTGTAGTGTAGATGCAGGTTCAGTCCCTGGGTCAGGGAGATCCCCTGGAGAAGGAAATGACAACCCACTCCAGTATTCTTGCCTGGAGAATTCCATGGACAGAGGAAACTGACGGACTATAGTCCACGGGGTTGCAAAGAGTCGCACAGAACTGAGCGACTAACACTTTCCCACTTTTCCAATGAATAGAGCATTATTCAAACCACAGGTTCATTAGCCACATGATTCATTAGGCACACGATGAAAAATGGGAAATACAAGATAACAGTGGTCAATACTACCTCCTTGACTATTCCTTTCTCAACATTCAGTTCAGTTCAGTCGCTAAGTCGTTTCCGACTCTTTGCAACCCCATGGACTGCAGCACACCAGGCTTCCCTGTCCATCAACAAGAGCTTGCTCATCTTCCCATAGCTTGCTCAAACTCATGTCCATTGAGTTGGTGATGCCATCCAACCATCTCATCCTCTCTCAGCCTCTTCTCCTCCTGCCTTCAATCTTTCCCAGCAACAGGGTCTTTTCCAATGAGTCATTACTGTGCCCCAATTTTTTGCTCCTGTGTGTTTGTTTTAACTTAGTTCTTCTATAAATAGGGCAATTTAGAGCCCAGAGTTAGCTGCTTTGATGACCTTATGCAGAAATGAGCACAGAAGCAAAAGGGAAAAAAAAAGGATTTTAGAATAAAATAAACATTTAAATGCTTTCTGGGGTCTTTTGACCTTGATTTTTGTAATTCAATGTTATGTTTATGTGAGTCACGCTGACTCCACCAGTCTGTCCCCACACTTTTATTTTTCTTTCCTCTGAGTCCCTTACTTTCTCCTCTCCCCAGCAGTTCTTCAAAGCAATGTTTGTTATTTTAAGATTAAAATTCCCAGATGCCTTTTCTGCAGTCAGAAATACTGAAGAAGGAAATACAAACTGTTAATATTTCCAACTACAGTGGGGAAGTGTGAAAGCCTTAGAGTGGTGTTTTCTACATTACAACAGGGAAAGTGTTACCTATATTTGATAGAAAGGTGTTGAAAAACCACATTTCTGTTCTGGTGGTAGGGAGCCACATATGACGTTGCTTGAGGGGGGAATGCAGGTAGAAACAAAAGACCAGAATGACAGCTCCCTCAGGATGTCCTCAGTTACATGCTGCTGTGTGATGTCAAGGCTCTCTCCTGATCTGGAGATGAAGTACTAAACGGCAGAGCCTAGACACCCAGTTTCCATTGCATGAGGGGACAGAGATTATTTAAATGATCTTTGTGTGCTATTCTAGGTAGATGTGGTTGTACAACGTGAGTTCTAGCTTGAGCAGGAAGAGGCCTTGGCAAATTTCTGAATCAGTTGTTGTTGTTCAGTTGCTAAGTCGTGTCTGTCTCTTTGCAACCCCACGGACTGCCACCCACCAGGCTTCCCTATCCATCACTGTCTTCCAGAGTTTGGTCAGATTCAAGTCCATTGAGTCTGTGATGCCCTCCTGCCCTTTCATCCTCTGCCGCTACCTTCTCCTTTTCAGGTTGGGATGAGCTGGTGTGAAACTAGCACTTTCTGAGCTCTTGGTAAATGCCCCGCACTGTGTGAGTACTTTATATGTATTGTACAATCTAATTCCCTCAGAGGTCTGGAGGGGGAAGCAGCATGATTATCCCCTTTTTGCAGTAAGAAAATTGAGCCTCACAGAGATTAAATGGTTTACCTCAGACCACACCACAGCCCATCTGGGGCCAACTCAGGTTTCAAGTTCAAGTCCACCTCCTATTGTTGCCCTTCTTGGCTTTATTTAATCTCCTCACACATTGAAGGCATTATGTTTAATAACTCAGAGGTCCCATGGTTGATTTCTTCCTTCACCACAATTCTGGTGGCTATTGTAATATAAATAAACTGTATAAAACACTAAGGCTTATGTTTATAGTGGGAAGATAATATTTTTAAAAGGAAAAATGTGAATCTTTGATGCAGCAGAATAAACACCTCTCCTGAGTTGCTCTTGTCAGAACATGTCTCAACATGGATTGTATGAAAGCACCTCTAATGGAACCTTAATGTTTGGTATCCTTGTGGGAACCTGTCTGTACCCAGACAGCGGGGCCGTCGTGATTGTCGTAAGTCAGTGCCTGAGGCCGTGACCACCCATGGCTGAAGCGCCTGACACTCTAGTCCATGGCTCTGAAGATGGATGTCGTAGGAAGAGGGAAGCCCTTTGTCCACATTCACTGAGGCAGAACAGCTTGTTTCATTGGGGCAGCGGCTCTGACTTAAACCAGTCTCTGGTATTTTCAGTCTGCGGTGGAGATTCCACACATCCTCCCAGTGCATGCTGTTGTATGTTCTGACTTGGGCTATTTGTTTACTTTGATGCTGAGCTCTTTCTTCAGGTGTCACTTTTTTTTATTGCTTTAATTATTATGACACTGTGAGAGTTCTGTGGAGGTGTTTGGCAGGAATTTCTACAGGGAATAATTAGAAGACAGAATGCATCATGTTGGCAGAAAAGAGCAACTCCAAACGGCTTGAATAATAATGAGCATGTGTTTAGTCACTCAGTCCTGTCTGACTCTTTGCGACTGAACATAATCTAAAAGAAAGTTCTGAAGAAGAGTAGCTTTAGGAGTAATTACTCACTGAATGAATAACATTGTGGTGGTGGCCAGGTCTTCCCTGCTGCCCTTTGTGGCTTTTGGCATGCCCTCCTGGTGACAGGTTGGCTGCAGCAGTTCCTGCCATCACACACACTCATCAGCAGAAGGGGCTGACCGTTCTGTGACCGAGAAGCTCTCCGATCAGCTCCCCTTCATTTGTCAGAAGTGGGTCAAACAGGGGGCTCGTTCCAGTCTCCCAAGAGGGTCTGACCTTTGTAGGCATCTCTAGGATGCTGGTTTCTGGCTGGGTTTGGTCAAAGGAAGGCACTGGTGGAGACTGATGGGTGGTCAGGAGAGAAGCGTGTTTCTGTTCCTCCTTCTCTCTTGGACTACATCTCCAGCAATTGCCTGGCTCTGTTGCTCCAACACCACCAGTCAGTGGAAGTGAGTCCAGGTTCTGCAGACACCGCACCCCCCCCTCCACTGCCCCTCACCACAGGCCACTGGGCTCTGGTTAAATCTCCATTTCCACTTTTACTGTCTTAGGTATGGTTGAAGCTTCGTTGCCTCCCATCCCCATCCTCTAGTTTTTCAACTCTTCCATCACAGGTGGAAAAAGTTGCCTGCAATGATTTCCTTTAAAAAAATATTTGCTGTGTTTATATTACCCTGGTTAAATTCTGAGTGAGACATGTGTCCACCTCTAAACCAATTGCTAGTAGAGTGTATGGGGCCCCCAGGATTAAAGAACCTACCATATTTTACCATTTTTCTTGGTTGTGGATAACCCCTGGGGAAGGAAATGGCAACCCACTCCAGTACTCTTTCCTAAAGAATCTCATGGAGAGAGGAGCCTGGTGGGCTACAGTCCATAGTGTCAGAAAGAGTTGGACCAGACGGAGTGACTGAGCAGGCACAACCACCAATAATGATGCTTCTCTTTGCAAAGATGAGGGTAGGCAATTTGTTCATTACAGATTTTTGAGGTATTCTTCCATCTTCTTTCTAAGATTCTGTGTATGTATGTCATAGATGGGGAAAAAAACAACAACCTATGTTTGCCCAGCAGTAAATTGATGTAAAAATATATAGTTATGGCAAAGTAAGAAGTGATTTAAAAAAGTAATTCAGAAATTTGCATGTGGTGCCTATATAAATTAGCTTGAACTGACATAAGCAAATACCATAGACTGAGTGAATGGCTAAAACAACAGGGATTCACTCATAGTTCTGGAGGCTGGAGCCCCAGGTTAGGGCACTGGCAAGGCTGGTTGCTGGTGAGGGGCTTGCAGGTGGATTTGCGTATCTTTTTCACAGTGCATGTGGCCTTGGAGAGAGAGAGGACTCTGTGTGCCTCTCCTTACAAAGAAACCAACCCTGTTTGGTTCAGGGGCCCGCCCTTGTCATCTCACTTACCCTGACAGTATACATACACTGGGGGGGCTAAGGCAACAACATGAATTGTGGGGGTTGGGGTACGGCTCAGTATAGCAGTCCCAGATTGGTCTGAGAGGGTGTAGCAATTTTCTTTGATGGCCCTGCATGTCAGTTTTCTGTCCTAAGATAAGGATGCTGATACACATAGAGGGAATGACATAAGGGAAAAGTTGGGAGCCATTGCTGCTGCTAAGTCGCTTCAGTCCTGTCCGACTCTATGCAACCCCATAGACTGGACTATGCAGCGCACCAGGCTCCTCCATCCATGGGATTTTCCAGGCAAGAGTGCTGGAGTGGGGTGCCATAGGATTCACTGATTGTATGGACTAGATCTCAGGTACTATGCTCTAGGAAAAATATGTCTTCCTTTTTTTCTTTCCTTTGGCATGGTTCTGGGTTGAGGGATTTGCTAACAAGGTGGATGCTCTTCTCACCTTACTCCCTGACTTGATTATATCTGTTGCTTCTGTGGGACTGACATACATCATCCAGCATTTATCTCTGTTTCCTCATCTTTCTGGAGGCGCTTGGCAGGTTTGGCTGCCCCCTCATGCCTCCCTAAGCTTCTAGGATTCTTGGTGGGGCCGTCACGTCCGTAACCATCTGGGGAGATAAGCATCTACTTCTGTCATTGCCGCCACACTCTGATCATGGGGGAAGTCTCCAATAGTTCAGTAATGCTGGAACTCACAATCTTCTGTTTGATTTCTCACATTTAATTGAAGACCCATTCTTACCTCCACCCCTGTTAACTGGGGGCAGCAAAGGGCAGGGTGTGTGTGCTTGTGGAGGATTTCCATCTTGCCTGATGCACCAGGCAGTTGGGGAAGGGCAGGAAAATACTGTGTTACCAATTTGTTAATTCTTGAAATCTCAAGAGTTTGTTGCTTTTGTTTCCAAGCTTCCGAGTAACTGTTCCATTTAGGGGCAAAATCAAGCTCATCAGTTCAGTTCAGTTCAGTTCAGTCACTCAGTCATGTCCGACTCTTTGCAACCCCATGAATTGCAGCACACCAGGCTTCCCTGTCCATCACCAACTCCCAGAGTCCACTCAAACACATGTCCGTCAAGTTGGTGATGCCATCCAGCCATCTGATCCTGTTGTCTCCTTCTCCTCCTGCCCCTAATTCCTCCCAACATCAGAGTCTTTTCCAATGAGTCAACTCTACGCATCAGGTGGCCAAAGTATTGGAGTTTCAGCTTTAGCATCAGTTCTTCCAAAGAATACCGAGGACTGATCTCCTTTAGAATGGACTGGCTGGATCTCCTTGCAGTCCAAGGGACTCTCAACAGTCTTCTCCAACACCACAGTTCAAAAGCATCAATTCTTCAGTGCTCAGCCTTCTTCACAGTCCAACTCTCACATCCATACATGACCACAGGAAAAACCATAGCCTTGACTAGACGGACCTTAGTCAGCAAAGTAATGTCTCTGCTTTTCAATATATTATCTAGGTTGGTCATAACTTTTCTTCCAAGGAGTAAGCGTCTTTTAATTTCATGGCTACAGTCACCATCTGCAGTGACTTTGGAGCCCCCCAAAATAGTCTGCCACTGTTTCCACTATTTCCCCATCTATTTCCCATGAATTGATGGGACCATGATCTTCATTTTCTGAATGTTGAGCTTTAAACCAACTTTTTCACTCTCCTCTTTCACTTTCATCAAGAGGCTTTTTAGTTCCTCTTCACTTTTTGCCATAAGGGTGGTGTCATCTGCATATGTGAGGTTATTGAGGTTTCTCCGGCAATCTTGATTTATGCTGCTGCTAAGTCTCTTCAGTCGTGTCTGACTCTGTGCGACCCCATAGACAGCAGCCCACCAGACTCCCCCGTCCCTGGGATTCTCCAGGCAAGAACACTGGAGTGGGTTGCCATTTCCTTCTCCAATGCATGAAAGTGAAAAGTGAAACTGAAGTCGCTCAGTCATGCCCGACTCTTAGCGACCCCATGGACTGCAGCCTACCAGGCTTCTCCGTCCATGGGATTTTCCAGGCAAGAGTACTGGAGTGGGGTGCCATTACCTTCTCCAATCTTGACTCATAATGGCCCCCAAATGTAGGAGAATCACAGGAATAAAAGCACAAGAGTGTCATCTTACTGTCATTATTTTAATTTCATTTTGGGCAAAATTGTTGCACATTTCACAGCATGAGGCTCTTCTGATCTACGCATGTCTGGATCAGTTTGAATTCTGTGAGTAAAGTGCAGCCCTAAGGCACTGAGTGGCTGCTTGTTATGGGACACCTTTGGGACTTTTTTTTCCCCCGATGACCACCTGCAATAAAATCTGAGATTAAAAATCAAGGTGCAACCCTAAAGTAGATTTATTGAATCCAGGACTGGGTCCAGGCACCTGCATTTTAACATCTACCCCCAAAGAATTCTTATACTGATTAGTTTTGAGAAACGGTGATACAAGAGTTCATTGTTGCTGTTGTTGTTCAGCCGCTTAGTTGTGTCTGTTTGTGACCCCATGGACCGCAGCACACCAGGCTTCCCTGTCCTTCACTATCTCCCAGAGTTCGCTCAAACTCACATCCATTGAATCAGTGATGCCATGCAGACCTCTCATTGTGCCATCTCCTTCTCCTCCTGCCCTCAATCTTTCCCTGTATCAATGGCTTGTCACAACAAGTGGCCAAGTATTGGAGCTTCAGCTTCAGCATCAATCCTTTCAATGACTATTCAGGGTTGATTTCATTTAGGACTGACTGGTTTTGATCTCCTCACTGTCCTGATTTCATTAGGTTGAACTATCTCATTTTTAAGGACAATTCAAATGGGAACATGGCTAATTTAAGACTTTTTTTTAGTGACAGGGTATCTAATATGTACTTATTTGACCAGGAAGCTTTAAAAATTATGTCCCACATATTTCTAAATATAGCTAAATGATAGTAATACCATTGGAAAATTTTAAATTGGAAAATCCCCTTAATTGTATTACTTCAATGGTGTTTAATGAAATGGGTCTTTTGTTTGCGATAGTAAGTGTAAAGTAAAGCTGAGTTGTTTTTTGGAAATAACTATCACTTATCCATACCTTATAGAGGATCATTTTACACACACACATAAATCATCTCATATGCTCTTCCATTTCATGTCTAGAAGAAAAACAGTATGAGGAACTGGACCCTTATTTTCTGATTTAATTTCATGCCTTCATTACTGGGAAGTGGAACACATCCTGGGGCCACTGTGAAAGTTAGCGCAAATTTGATGACTTAAAGCAGACATCGAATTCTGGGAGCCAGAAGGCCAGACCAAGGTGTGGGCAGGGCTACACTCGCTGAAAGCCCTGGTGAGGGTGGGAGGGTAGAGGGTGGGGAGAATCCTCCCTGCCTCTTCCGTTCCTGTAGGCTCCAGCACCGCTTGCCTTATGGCTGTTCAACTCCAATCTCTGCTTTGCTCTTCCCAGCCTTTCTCTTTTTCTGGTCTTTTCCTGTCTCTTAGAAGGACACTCATCATTGAACTGAAGCCCCTTGAAGATAATCCAGATGGTCTCATCTTGATATCGTTAGGTTATATAATTTGCAAAACTTCTCTTTCTGAATGTGTCCTGATTCACAGTCTCTGGGGTGAGCGTGTGCACGTCTTTGGGGCCATGACTGAACTCACTACATACATTATGGCCACGTTTTATTGTTTGCATTTGTGACTTTTCCTGGAGGTCCTATGTGTACTGCTGACCCCCTCCAGCTGTGGCTAATTAGGGGTGGATGCCCCTCCACTGGAAGAGAGGAAGGCAGCAGGAAGGAGGGACTGGATCACCCCATCTGTGCTCCTTAAGACCCACTTAACCTTTTCCCTAAGTCTTTTCAGCACCTGGAAGCAGAGGAATGAGATGCTATTTCTTTAACTTAGAATGTAAAGTAAACTTGGCTTTGAACCCGGGAAGAAGCTTCTGTTCACTTTGTGGAAATTGTGACTTAGGTATTTAAGTGAATGAAATCTTCTCACATAATGAAGGCATCACAGTGAAAACCACTCGCCCATCAGCCTGCAAGGGCCAGGCAGTGCTGAATCCTCAGACTGCCTGGCATATCATTAACTTTAATCATTTCTCAGTATTTAAAAATGAAAAGAGAAGGATAACTAATTAATTTAAAATGTAGATGGTGTATCCTCTTCAGCAGAATCTAATTTAAAAGGAAAGTGTGAAATAGCCTTTAAGCAACATGCTAGCCCAAGAGGAAAGGGGAGAAATGTGGAAGAAATAGAGATGGAGATCTCGAGTGTCATTGATACTCTGGGTATTCCTGCTCTCCTGAGGGGCAGTCGATAGTCTTTGCTGCAAGATTGATTGCAAATGGTTATCATCATAGAAAAATCCTACAAAATTGGCAAGAATGGTGTTGCTCACTTTGCATCCATGGAAACAGGGGTTGTAGGCTGTGAACTCTTGCTTCATTCCTACAAGGCAGTGCAATTCTCTCATTATCCACAATATAGTTACTTTGTTGTTGCTGTTAAGTTGCTCAGTCAAGTCTGACTCTCTGTGACCCCGTGGACTGCCGCACACCAGGCTTTCCTGTCCTTCACCATCTCCCAGAGCTTGCTCAAACTCATGTCCATTGAGTCTGTGATGCCATCCAACCATCTCATCCTCTGTCATCCCCTTCTGCCTTCAATCTTTCCCAGCATCCGGGTCTTTTCAAACGAGTCAGTTCTTCGCATCAGGTGGCCAAAGTGTTGGAGCTTTAGTTTCAGCATCAGTCTGTCTAATGAATATTCAGGACTGATTTCCTTTAGGATTGACTTGTTGGATCTCCTTGCAGTCCAAGAGACTCTGGAGAGTCTTCCCCAACAGCACAGTTCGAAAGCATAAGTTCTTAGGCATTCAGCCTTCTTTATGGTCCAACTCTCACATTCATACATGATTACTTGAAAAATCATAGCTTTGACTAGACGGACTTTTGTCAGCAAAGTGATGTCTCTGCTTTTTAACACTGTCTAGATTTGTCATAGCTTTTCTTCCAAGGAGCAAGTGTCTTTTAATTTCATGGCTGGAGTCACTGTTCTCAGTGATTTTGGATCCCAAGAAAATAAAGTCTGTCACTGTTTCCATTGTTTTCCTATCTATTTGCCATGAAGTGATGGGACCAGATGCCATGATCTTCGTTTTCTGAATGTTGGTTTATAAGCTAACTCTTTCACCCTCCTCTTTCACTTTCATCAAGATGCTCTTTAGTTCCTCTTCGCTTTCTGCCATAAGGGTGGTGTCATCTGCATTTCCGAGGTATTGACACGTCTCCAGAAATCTTGATTCTAGCTTGTGGTTCATTTAGCCTGGCATTTCTCATGATGTACTCTGTATATAATTTAATAAACAGAGTGACACTATACAGCCTCGACATTCTTCTTTCCCAGTTTAACTAGTTTATTGTTCCATGTCTGGTTCTGTTACTTACTTAATCTTTCACAGCTAGGATACACACAGACTTTTACTTTGAGCTGCTAGCTGATGCTTCTGTGTAAAATGAGTCCCCTTCGTGGAGTTCACCCTTTGTTTAAAGTTATTTTCTTTCCTTATCCTGAAAAATTAGCTGCAAAACTATGTTTAAGAGTTGCCAAGTTTATTCTCCTTTCCTTCCCCCTCCTCACCTCCTCCTTAGTGTAGTTTTATTATTAATGTGAAATACAACTTTGGTTTATAAATTTTTATTTTTTAACTTCACAGTTCTTCCTTTTAATTTTATGTTTTCTTTTTTTTTAAGCATGCGAAATACTTTCATGGTTCTGAAGGTTAGAACTGTTTAAACAATTGCCAGAGACATATTATTCCCCCAAATTCCTTCTATTCTTTCACTCTGTTCCCATCCACACTGGGAGGTAACCAGTAACAGTGATTTCTAATTTGTCCTCTCTTTGTGTCCAAGAGAGTAGATACATTAAAAAAAAAAATCCTGTGTTTCTTACAAAAGAGATATGATAGACCTTTTTTTGGCCCTTAGCTTTCTTTGTAGACTCATTTATCCTATAATTCACTTCACATGAGGCTAGAGATCCTAAGTCCTTATACAGCTGCATGGTATTCTATTGTTAGATGTGACATAATTTACTTAAACTTTCCTTTTACTTAGAAAGATAGTTACCAATATCTTGATACTATAAACAGTGTCTCAATAGATCACTTTGTAATTTGTGTTTTCATACCTTTGGATGTGAACCTTCAGGGTATAGTCATGTTTGATATTATTTGCATTAGAAAAAAAATGTATGTGTTAAAACAATTGAAGAGAGCAGTATGACCCCAAATAAAATGTGTCTATACTTCCCACCTATTCCTACCCTATACTTCTTGGAGTCAATCTATTTTAACAGTGTCTAATTTCCGTTCTGGTTGTTACATCTCCAAATAATGTAAATTGCATGTTTTCGGGGAGTTTTAGAGTACCAATATATCTTTATTTCTTTCTAATGTTTAGAGACACTTGATCAAATATCAACTGGGTGGACTAATAACTCAGATTAGATTTAAAACTATAACAAGATTTCCTAACACATCCTTCTTAGCCCAGACTTTAGAACAACTTACTTAAGAAACTATTTGAGACTAGAGAAAGAAACCATTCCTAGAATTATTATCTCAGTAGTTACTTAGTGATGCCAAGTATACTAAGATATTACTTAGTGTTTTAGTCATACTCAGTATGATACATCCTTAATATAGAGTTAATTTGTTATGAATTCTGGAATGTTTTACTTATAGATGCTTAGAATTGCTAGGATAAAATATTAGAAAGATGGATCTTAAAATATTTTGAAAACACTTATTTTTAAACACTTTATATCCATATTTTTGAGGCACTGTAACAGAGATCCTCCTCTATACGTGCTTTTAAAGATCAATCCCTTGTCCATGTAAATATTCTGTTATAAATATTGTTAATTCAACACATAGGAGTAAGGTTATAGATTAAATGGAAATTTATACATAAATTCATGGAGCAAAATAAACATTAAGTAGAAGTTGTCTGTCATTCAAAATACTGTCAGCAGTCTACTCTTTTCACCAGACTTTATCTTAAAATATGTAAGGACTTATATTAAATCAATATGTTTTCTTTATTCCTGCCCCAATGTGTATTTAGCCAAGCAAATGGGCAGGGGAACAGTTATAAGACAAATTATATGTCTTTCTTTGTTGCAGGCTATTCGTCACTATAACATATTGAAATTAAAAGAGCCATCTTTGATATCATTCTTCAACCATATATTCCTTTTGTCACTATTCTGCACACTGCATTTTCTTTAAAAACAAACACATTTAGAGGAACCATTTTTGAGGCATTTAAAAAGGGCTTTCACAGAATTTGGTTGTATGTTAGGAAGAGCATCTTCAGTTCACAAACAGCAATTCAGTAGACAACTTTGTTGAGAGAGAGCTTGGTTTTCCTCTTCTTTTAGAATCTCTTCTTAAGAGCTGTTCTGCCTGAAGTTTTAACTTTCATCTCAGGTTCAGAGGACTTGTTAATGAAATAAACCAACAGATAAGCAATACCAGATAAACAGATATCATAAACAGATGTAATACCAAGTTTCACCACTTATAATTGACATTATATAAATACCAATATTTATATAATATTAAATATATACAATTCCAATTATCTATAATATTATATAATAATATAATAACAGAATCCTTCTGCAATGTGAGAGACCTAAGTTTGATTCCTTTGTTGGGAAGATCCTCTGAAGAAGGGAGGCTACCCACTCCAGTATTCTGGCCTGGAGAATTCCATGGGGTTGCAAAGAGTCAGACATGACTAAGTGGCTTTCACTTTCACTTTCTTCAGTCTAGTTCAGTTCAGTTGCTCAGTCCTGTCCGATTTTTGTGACCCCATGGACTACTGCATGCTAGGCTTCCCTGTCCATCACCAACTCCTGGAGCCTACTCAAACTCATGTCCATCATGTCAGTGATGCCATCCAACCATTTTATCCTCTATTGTCATCCTCTATTGTCCCCTTCTCCTCTTGCCTTCAATTTTTCCCAGCATCAGGGTCTTTTCCAATGAGTTGGTTCTTCCCATCAGGTGGCCAAAGTATTGGAGTTTTAGCTTCAGCATCAGTCCATCCAATGAATATTCAGGACTGATTTCCTTTAGGTTGGAGTGGTTTGATCTCCTTACAGTCCAAGAGACCCTCAAGAATCTTCTTCAACAGTTCAAAAGCATCAGTTGTTTGGTGCTCAGCTTTCTTTATAGTCTAACACTCACATCCATACATGACTACTGGAAAAAACCATAGCTTTGACTAGACAGACCTTTGTTGGTGATGTCTTTTCTTTTTAATATGCTGTCTAGGTTTGTCATAGCTTTTCTTTCAAGGAGCAAGCATCTTTTAATATCATGGCTGCAGTCACCAGGTCACTTTCTTCAAGCAGTACTAATACTTGTTAGAGAATTATCTATCTTACTTTCAATATACTGACATTAAAAGTAAAGAGAGATATAAATAGCAGAGGATATACTATCAAACTGGATATTAACCAACATCCAGACCTAACCAGCACTCGGAAGTCCCATGTCATAGCAAGTCTAGAGTCCCAACTGGTGAAAGGTCCCAAGTAGGGCATCCGCTCTCTGGATGAAGCTTCAAATTTCAGTTCAAGGTTCCTGTTTATAATCCTAGGCTGAAAACTGATAACATCATCAGTCTCTGAGCACCTCTGGTTTCATGTTAGTGCTTCCTGTTTGTCTTGTGAGTGCTGGTATTTTATAGACCCAGGAGCTTTGGTCAGATCTCCAGGGCTCCGGAGAATTCCAGGACTTACTCCGTGTCTTATCTAGGATCTGCCCAGCTGCCTGGAAATAGTCTGTGGGTGAGCAGGCCGGCAGGTACCCAGGGTGGCATCCAGGCAATTTGAATCAAGTTTAGAGGCCTGCTTGGTTTTCTTTGTCTACTGAAGCTTGAACAAGACTTCAGTTTTAATTTCCCTAACAATGAAACCATTTACCTCAGGTTGGCACTTGAACCCATGTGGCTGCAAATCAATCCAGTCTAAACCCATGGTAGCTGGTTTCAAAACTGAATGCACCTTAGGTTCTTGATGTCTCAGTGCATAAAGAATTCAGTGAAAGACAAAGTGACAGGTAAGAAATGGATTTATTCAGATTCAGAGAGAAGCACACTCCACAGACATAGTATGGGCTGTCACAGAGGGTGAGTGTGGACACAAAATGCAACATGGTTAGTTTTTATAAGCAGGGTAACTTCATATGCTAATGAGGGGGAGGATTATTTCAACTGTTCTTGAGAAGGGGTAGAGAGTTCCAAGAATTGGGCCACTCACCACTCCTTAGTGTTTTGACAGTTCCATTCCAATTGAGCTATTTCAAATCATAAAAGATGATGCTATTAAAGTGCTACATTCAATATGCCAGCAAATCTGGAAAACTCATCAGTGGCCACAGGACTGGAAAAGGTCAGTTTTCATTCCAATCCCAAAGAAAAGCAATGCCAAAGAATGCTCAAACTACCGCACAATTGCACTCATCTCACATACTAGCAAAGTAATGCTCAAAATTCTTCAAGCTAGGCTTCAACAGTATGTAAACCGAGAACTTCCAGATGTTCAAGCTGGATTTAGAAAATGCAGAGGAACCAGAGGTCAAATTGCAAACATCCATTGGATCATAGCAAAAGCAAGAGAATTCCAGAAGAACATCTACTTCTGCTTAAATGACTATGCTAAAGCCTTTGACTGTGTGGATCACAACAAACTGTGGAAAATTCTTCAAGAGATGGGAATACCAGACCACCTTACCTGCTTCCTGAGAAATCTATATGCAGGTCAAGAAGCAACAGTTAGAACCAGACAAGGAGCAATAGACTCGTTCCAAATTGGGAAAGGAAAATGTCAAGGCTGTATATTGTCACCTTGATTATTTACCTTATATTCAGAGTGCATCATGTGAAATGCCAGGCTGGATGAATCACAAGCTGGAATCAAGATTGCTGTGAGAAATTTCAGTAGCCTCAGATATGCAGATGACACCACCCTTATGGCAGAAATTAAAGAGGAACTAACTCCGCTTGATGAAAGAAGAGAGTGAAAAAGCTGGCTTAAAATTCAACATTCAAAAAACTAAGATCATGGCATCTGGACCCATCACTTCATTGCAAATAGATGGGGAAACAATGGAAACAGTGACAGACTTTATTTTCTTGGGCTTCAAAATCACTGCAGATGGTGACAGTAGCCATGAAATTAACAGATGCTTGCTCTTTGGAAGGAAAGCTATGACCAACCTAGACAGTGTATTAAAAAGCAGAAACATTATTTGGTCTACAAAAGTCCATCTAGCCAAAGCTATGATTTTTCCAGTAGTCATGTAAGGATGTGAGATTTGGGCCATAAAGAAAGTTGAGCACTGAAAAATTGACACTTTTGAACTGAGGTATTGGGGAAGATTCTTGGGGGTCCCTTGGACTGCAAGGAGATCAAGCCAGTCAATCCTAAAGGAAATCTGTCCTGAATATTCATTGGATGGACTGCTGCTGAAGCTGAAACTCCAATACATTGGCCACCTGATGTGAAGAGCTGACTCACTAGATAATACATTGCTAGGAAACATTGAAGGCAGGTGGAGAAGGGGTTGACAGAGGATAAGATTGTTGGATGGCATTACCTAGCTGATGGACATGAGCTGGAGCAGGCTCCAGGAATTGGTGATGGAAAGGGAAGCCTGGCGTGCTGCAGTCCATGGGGTCGCATAGAGTCAGACAGGACTGAGCAACTGCACTGAACTGATGGAGTTGTAATAGTGCCTCTGGGTTTGCATTTAGCTTGGTGATTGAGGATCAAGATCTTTTCACAGTCAACTTGTGTGCCATCTTGAACCCATTTGATTCTAATTGGTTTATATTGTGCCCTTGGACTATGCCATTTTTTCAAAAGTTGTGCCCTACACATTTCCTTCTCATTATAACAGGAGCCAAGCTTCTTGCATATGTGCAGTGATTTTAATCCCTGAGAATTTGGGGGCAGAGGCATCAACTAATTCAAAAAATTAAGAAATTCCTAGTTCTATTTTTTTTTTTTTAATGTTGCAGCTGACTTTCAAGGTGGAGGTTGTTATTGGTAGCATGTAGTATTCGCCCATGGTAAACAAAGATTTATTGGAAATAAGCCATAGGTAACATCTGGAAAAGTGGATGGTGTATGCTATTTAAATACTTTGATTTCTTATTCAGGGTTATTTATGAGAGAAATTTGACATCTTCTGCTCTCAGAGGTTTAATGGAATCCCTTGAACAGCTGCATGGGCACACAAAAAAGTGGATGCAATTTACATAAGGAATAAAGGAATGTACAAAAGCCTTTAATCACAAAAATAAGCTAAGTGAGACGTCTGAAAAGGATGATGGAAAACATTTCTTGTCAGCTGGCTTTTTTAAAAAACATTTGAAAAAATTACTTTTAAATCTCTTGCTTCACTTGGAAGGTCACCTACATTCTGCCTGCTGCCGTAGCTGATCCCTGAATAGGTGGGGCTGTGTAAAGTTTGTGTAAATGCCTAACAGTTTAGGCATTTCCTGTAGTTTTCTGTTAGGCATCTTGTGTTGTTTCCTATGCAGACTATATTTCTGGCACATGAGAGAATTGGTTGTCAGCACTGAAGAAAACTGCCTGTTACTTCTGAGAACTTACTGACCAGGAGGGTGGTTCCTAAAACCTGAACCAGTGCAAATGTGCAGACCCTGAGGAAAAAGGCTGTCTGAGCATAAAGGCAGGTTTCAAAGCTGGTGATATGTTACACATTACAATAATTAATGTAAGCTGACAAGTTCTGTCAACTTAAGCTTTTTCTTTTTCTTTTCATATAAAAATGATTGTCCTAGAGGGTAAATGACAGGGAGCAAAAAGTAATATAATTTCACCTTAGTGAAGCTAAAGATTTTATCTCACAGGATGTTTATCAGAATATTTTAGAAATAAGATTTAGATCAAAGAGGTCTTAACAGATGTGAGTAGCAGGAAAATGGAATTTAAAAGTCTGCTCTAAATAACTCCAAAGTAAGGGAGTAACTGAAATGCAGTAACCAGGGTTGGTGGTAATATTGTTTGCTGTATTAATGAAAGATTTAGATGAGAGAATATATAATATGGTTACTTAAACATAATAATTCTACCAAGTTGGTGACTAATTTGGGAAATGGAGAGTTATAATGATATTATAAGAGAATCTACTTGAAGAAAATTAGAGTGAGTATAGCATCAGTAAAAATTAGCTATCCAGAAGTGATACAAAAATGATTACAGGTCAAATGTGGGTGAGCAAGACATTGGAAAGTATGAGTAGCTATCTGAAAAGTAGGAAACTTTATACTCAGTACAAGTCACCCAGCTGCCTCCCTGACCAGCAAACCTTATGAAAATAACACATCAAAAAGGACTCTGCTTGGAAGAAAGGAAATGCAATAGAAAACATTTTCAGGGAGTGTGTTCATTTTACTAGGTGTTCACTTTTGTTTTGATGACTTACTGAAGGCTGGAAAACTGGGAGCGGCTCCAAAAAGAAAGATAATAAAAAATAGGAAGATGGATTAACAACGAAAGAGAATGTCACTTGGAACAAAGTATAAAGTTGAACTAAGTAGATGAAACTAGATGGTAAAGTGATAGGGCACTGACATTTATCAAGTCTTCCTGGTCTCTTGAGAATCAGTGTGTGTGGTTGTATAAGTAGCAGAAATGTTCTAGGTCTGTGAAAACTGCCATTTGTATTTTAATGGGGATTGCCCTGAATCTATAATTGCCTTGCGTAACAGTCATTTTTAACAATTTCAATTCTTCCAATCCCCAAAAATGGTATATCTTCCCGTCTGTGAATGTAGTCTTCAGTTTTTTTTTTTTTTCATTAATATCATTTTCTGTAAACAGATCTTTTGCCTTCTTAGGTAGGTTTTCTGCTAGGTACTTTATTTTATTTTGTATTTTTGATGCAATGGTGAATGGGATTGTTTCCTTAATTTCTCTTTTGATATTTTGTTATAAAGTGTGTAGAAAAGCAACAGATTTCTGTGTATTAATTTCGTGTCCTTCAACTTTACCAGCTTCATTAATGAGATCTAGTAGCATTTTCTATGTATAGTGTTATGTTATCTGCAAACAGTTATCTTCCTTTCAATTTGAATTACTTAATTTATTTTTCTCCTCTGGATGTTGTGGCTAAGACTTCCAAAACTGTGTGGAAAAAATGGGCATCCTTGTCTTATTTCTGATCTTACAGGGAAAGACCCATCCCACAGGGATAGTGCTGACATTCTAGAGTGGCCTACAAGACATTTGGCGAGATTAGGAAATTTTGTGAATGTTTTTGTTATAATAATATACCAGTTATGAAACACATGTCAATGAATTTCCTTTCTCTTAAAATATTCAGTTTCATCAATTGTGTTGAAATTGATGTTTAAAGAAAGATTTTTTCCTTAGAGCTTTGGAAAGTTTAAGCCGAGAAGAGTGTGATAAGAGTCTTAGAAACTAACATCAACTGTATGAATTTCAGCTACTTTTTGTTTAAAGGATACAAGTACATATTAGAAAAAATTTAAGTTATAACTAAAACTTTTGGGCACCAGAACACTAAACTTCGATTATAGATATCTGAATCAAAATTTCACTCATTAGATACATGAGTTTGTGAAAATAATCTTTGCAGTCATAGGAACCTACTTATAATAACAAAGCAACAATTATGATAGCGTGGTAATAATAATAAATGACATTTATTGAGCTTTTAGTATGTACCAAATACTATTGTGGATGTTTCACATGGATTAATTCATTTACTTTCACAATAACTCCATGAATTATGTCTTCTTACACTTATGATCATTTTTAAAATTAGCCACAAGGGTATAGAAGTGAGAGAGATTAAGTAACCTGCCACACTTTGTGTGCTTGTTCTGTGGTCTGACTGTAGATCCAGCATGTTTCATTGGTCTGACACAGAACACACTTAGCTACACATAATCAAATGAATTTCAGTTCAGTTCTTCAATGAATAATTTGCAGTTCCTATTATCTGTGGTCAGAATGGTAACCCATGAAACACAACACACAATGAGAGCAAAATTGTGTGTAGAATTTTCCACCAATATTCTGTAATAAAGAGAATGCTTTCTGTAGACATAATTTATTGCAGATCCTCCATAAAATGCATGTGCGCCCAGTTGTGTCTGATTCTTATGCACTGCAGCCCTGCAGGCTCTCCTGTCCATGGAATCTCCAGGCAAGAATACTGGAGTATGTTGCCATTTCCTGTTCCAGCGGATCTTCCGGACCCAGGGATGGAACTGTGTCTCCTGCATTGGCAGGCAGGTTCTTTACCACGTAAGTCACCGGGAAACCCACAGTGAAAGTGTCTTTAAACTACAGTCTCAAGTATGTTGAATTGGTACTGTGTTATGAGTGTTTTATCTGCACATTGAACTGTATAAATAGCTTACCTGAAAGTACAGATTTAAGTTTTAAACACAATCGTAAATTAAAGCTTTCTACAACTGGAATCATTTTCTTGAGTTTTAGAAGACCCCCCCCCCTTTTTTTTGTGGTTTTGGTAAAATGATATTTTAGGACATTGTGCCTTTTTAAATTCCCATGATTTTCTAAATGTAATACTCACTTTTTAACATTATAAATATCTATAATATATATTTTATTATTTAATATTAGCATTTAGTTTAGTATGTTATTGTCAACACTTTTTAGAAAATCTCTTTTTCAAGAGTCTGTTGGTATAAACTCATTATGATTGTAAATCAATACTTGCCCGAGTTAGCCATAAAATAATTTACGTTTCCTCAGAACCTAAGGGATCAAGAATGGAAACTCTCTAGAAGAAAACCTACCAGGTTGGTGATAGTCATTTCCACCAATATGAGGAAGAACAGGCCACCATAAAGGCAATGATGGGAAGTGACAGAACTATTATGCTTTTCTTTGGTTTGGATAAGAATGCATTCCTATAATCCATGTGCATTTAAAAGCTAATTTTAAATTAATAAAAATTTTTTATTGATAAAGATGATCAAGTCTGAAAGAGATAAGATTATTTCATCTTAAAAAATCAGTGCACTGAGAAAAGTAGTTAATTTGGGCGTCCTATTTTTGAATATGTGGTCAGTATCTACCAAAGGCATGACTGAGTGATGGATGGCTTTTTAGATCTGGAAAGGACCTGTGTGTTAGGTTGCTTCAGAAGTACAACTCTTTTGTGACCCCATGGACTGTAGCCCACCAGGATCCTCTGTCAATGAAATTATCTGGGCAAGGTTACTGGAGTGGGTTGCCATGCCCTCCTCTAGCGGATCTTCTGAACCAATGGATTGAACTCGTGTCTCTTATGTTTCTGTTTTGCAAGTTGCTTTTTAAAAAATTTTTTATCACTAATGCTATTTTGCCCGTTAGTCTCTGTGATTTCATTAATTAGCTTAGGGGTGTGGCTTGAATTTAACTCAGATGACCATTATATCTACTACTGTGGGCAGGAATCCCTCAGAAGAAATGGAGTAGTCATCATGGTCAACAAAAGAGTCCGAAATGCAGTACTTGGAAGCAATCTCAAAAATGACAGCATGATCTCTGTTCATTTCCAAGGCAAACCATTCAATACCACAGTAATTCAAGTCTATGCCCCAACCAGTAATGCTGAAGAAGCTGAAGCTGAACGGTTCTTTGAAGACCTACAAGATCTTTTAGGTCAAAATGATGTCCTTTTCATTATAGGGGACTGGAATGCAAAAGTAGGAAGTCAAGAAATACCTGGAGTAACAGGTAAATTTGGCCTTGGAATATGTAATGAATCAGGGCAAAGGCTAATAGAGTTTTGCCAAGAGAACACACTGGTGATAGCAAACATCCTCTTCCAAAAACACAAGAGAATACTCTACATATGGACATCACTAGATGGTCAACAACAAATTCAGATTAATTACATTCTTTGCAGCCAAAGATGGAGAAGCTCTATACAGTCAGCAAAAACAAGACCAGGAGCTGACTGTGGCTCAGATCATGAACCCCTTATTGCCAAATTCAGACTTAAATTGAAGAAAGTTGGGAAAACCACTAGACCATTAAGGTAGGACTCAAATCAAATCCCTTATGATTATACAGTGGAAGTGAGAAATAGATTTAAGGGCCTAGATCTGGTAGACAGAGTGCCTAATGAACTATGGATGGAGGTTCATGACATTGTACAGAAGACAGGGATCAAGACCATCCCCATGGAAATGAAATGCAAAAAGGCAAAATGGCTGTCTGGGGAGGCCTTACAAATAGTTGTGAAAAGAAGAGAGGCAAAAAGCAAAGGAGAAAAGGAAAGATATAAACATCTGAATGCAGAGTTCCAAAGAATAGCAAGAAGAGATAAGAGACCCTTCTTCGGTGATCAGTGCAAAGAAATAGAGGAAAACAACAGAATGGGAAAGACTAGAGGTCTCTTCAAGAAAATTACAAATACCAAGGGAACATTTCATGCAAACATGGGTTCGATAAGGGACAGAAATGCTATGGACTTAACAGAAGCAGAAGATATTAAGAGGTGGCAAGAATACATAGAAAAATTGTACAAAAAAAATCTTCATGACTAAGATAATCACGATGGTATGATCACTCACCTAGAGCCGGACATTCTGGAATGTGAAGTCAAGTGGGCCTTAGAAAGCATCACTATGAACAAAGCTAGTGGAAGTGATGGAATTCCAGTGGAGCTCATTCAAATCCTGGAAGATGATGCTGTGAAAGTGCTGCACTCAATATGCTAGCAAATTTGGAAAACTCAGCAGTGGCCACAGGACTGGAAAAGGTCAGTTTTCATTCCAATCCCAAAGAAAGATAATGCCAAAAAATGCTCAAAATACTGCACAATTGCACTCATCTCACATGCTAGTTAAGTGTTGCTCAAAATTCTCCAAGCCAGGCTTCAGCAATACATGAACTGTGAACTTCCAGATGTTCAAGCTGGTTTTAGAAAAGGCAGAGGAACCAGAGATCAAAATGCCAACATCTGCTGGATCATGGAAAAAGCAAGAGAGTTCCAGAAAAACCTCTATTTCTGCTTAACTGACTATGCCAAAGCCTTTGACTGTGTGGATTACAATAAACTGTGGCAAATTCTGAAAGAGATGGGAATACCAGACCACCAAACTTGCCTCATGAGAAATCTGTATGCAGGTCAGGAAGCACAGTTAGAACTGGACACGGAATAACAGACTGGTTCCAAATATGAAAAGGAGTATATCAAGGCTGTACATTGTCACCCTGCTTATTTAACTTCTGTGCAGAGTACATCATGAGAAACGCTGGACTGGAAGAAGCACAAGCTGGAAAAAAGTTTGCCGAGAGAAATCTCAAAAACCTCAGATATGCAGATGATACCAGCCTTATGGCAAAAATTGAAGAGGAACTAAAAAGTCTCTTGATGAAGGTGAAAGAGGAGAGTGAAAAAATTGGCTTAAAGCTCAACATTCAGAAAATGAAGATCACGGCATCTGGTCCCATCACTTCATGGGAAGTAGATGGGGAAACAGTGGAAACAGTGTCAGACTGTATTTTTGGGGGCTCCAAAATCACTGTGGATGGTGACTGCAGCCATGAAATTAGAAGACGCTTACTCCTTGGAAGGAAAGTTATCATCAACCTAGATAGCATATTCAAAAGCAGAGACATTACTTTGCCAACAAAGGTCCATCTAGTCAAGGCTATGGTTTTTCCTATGGTCATGTATGGATGCGAGAGTTGGATTGTGAAGAAAGCTGAGTGCTGAAAAGTTGATGCTTTTGAACTGTGGTGTTGGAGAAGACTCTTGAGAGTCCCTTGGACTGCAAGGAGATCCAACCAGTCCATTCTAAAGGAGATCAGTCTTGGGTGTTCTTTGGATGGAGTGATGCTAAAGCTGAAACTCTAGGACTTTGGCCACCTCATGCAAAGAGTTGACTCATTGGAAGAGACTTTGATCCTGGAAGGGATTTGGGGCAGGAGGAAAAGGGGACGACAGAGGATGAGATGGCTGAATGGTATCACCGACTCAATGGACGTGATTTTGAGTGAACTCTGGGAGATCATGATGGACAGCAAGGCGGTGATGGATAGGGAGGCCTGGTGTGCTGGGATTCATGGGGTCGCAAAGAGTCAGACATGACTGAGCGACGAAACTGAACTTTACTGAACAGTGGCTTGAAAGTGAAAGTGAAGTCGCTCAGTCGTGTCCAACTCTTTCAGACCCCATGGACTGCAGCAAAAACCTCTGTCCATAGGATTTTCCAGGCAGTAGCACTAGAGTGGATTGCCATTTCCTTCTCCAGGGACTCTTCCCAACCCAGGGATTGAACCTGGGTCTCCTGCATTGTGGATAGACAGTTTACTTTCTGAGCTGCCAGGGAAGTCCCAGGCATGTGGCTTAGATCCTACCAATTAGGAGACAAGATAGATTTGAAGGTGGGAGGTGAGAGAAAAGGCCTACAGGGGATAACTGACCTCTGACAAGTGTGCAGCAGACACGTTGTGTCTGTTGGGGGTGACATGTCACGGGGGTGACATGTCACATGTGTGACAGCAGAATGGATCAGGGTCCTGCAGGCAGCGTGTGGTGCGGCTGCATGTAAACCCTGCCCTAGGGTCTGGAGCCTGGCTCCCGGCACACAGGAGCCACGTGGTTTCATGGAGCAAGCTTCTCTGCTGTATCAGTTAGACAGACAAGGTTCTGTCTGTTTGTTCTTTCACTAAAAACCCCGAGTGATACAGCTAAAACCTTTGTTTCTAGTTTATCCACCAATGCAATGTTCTTGTTGGAAGAAGCTATTCGATTACTTTTCCCACATCTCATCTGGTCCATGAAAGTACATATTAAAGAGCTCACGAATGAGCTAGCTTAATGTCTTATACAATACTTGTGAAACAGGTGTTAGCTTTTGTAAAATGGGCATAATCCAGGTTTTATAGGTAGCATTTTGTAGTTTATAAGGAATCATAGAATCCAAGAAGTTTTAGTTTCTCTGTTGGTCACATAATTTATCTTTATAAAAGTCTTTGGGCAAAAAAACAGAGGCCTGAGATAGAAAACTCTGTTTCCAAATGAGAACATTGGAAGTGTTGAAAGAAATTGAGAACAAATGTTCCTGAATTCACAAATGCTTTTATTTTATAAACAAAAATCCCCCAAATCCCTTAAGCCCCAAGTAATTAGTGCTTGTTACACAGTCAAGGGCTGTCAGAGAGAAATCCAGGGCCTTCCGGAGCTTTTGTTTCCAACACTCTGTCCATTTCACATGATTCATCTGCCAGAGAACTCCCACAACCTGTCTCTGCACTGCTCCTCTGAGGGTAGATCTGGGGGACCCAGCTCAGACCCCTTACATTTTCTCTCACTGCCTCTGCCCCAGCTCATGAGAATCCACACTCTTGGAAGAGTTCATTCTCCTTGTCTCTCCAGGCCCTGCTCAGGAGAGAGAGAGCAGGGACAGTTTGCCTACTCAAGTGGCAGTGTGTCTCTAAGATATGTCCACCTAAGATGTTGATTAATTCCATTTCTCTCTGATTATCACCCAAAACACTTTTCCCAAGTGGGGAAAATCCATTTTCACTCAACTTTCAGCCCAACATTTCTGAATTACTAAAGGGATTTTATTTTCCAATTCTTTGTCCATTTTGTAAGCAAGTATCCTTTCTATATTGATGCATTCACTGAATGACTGTTCTGAGAGGAAGAATTATGAGCCTGGCAGTGTTAGAGGCTATAGAGATATGTCTGTAAACAGGATGGATTTTGTTTGCAACATTTCTGTCTTTGTGGGGCTCATGTTCTATTAGGGGAGACAAACACCATGCCTATGACAGAAGCATGTGATGTGGCAGGGTAGACAGAGGGAAATCCAGTGGGGAGTACCGATCAAGGCTGGGAGAATGGGTTCTGTGGGATCACAGTTCCACAAGAATCAGAGAGTCATGATCAGGAAAGTGACATCCGAGCAACAATCTGAAGAGGAGGGAGATGTGGAGGATGTTTTGAGATTTTCATGGAGGAGAATATAAAATTTTGTCTGGTTCTGTGGAGTGAGAAGTGTACAGGGATTGGTGGGCCCTTTGAAGAGCCCTACTTGAGATTGTTTTGTGGGTATAAAGTTAAGGTTACACAAATCAGAATGCTGGTGGGGTGTGCATGTGTGTGTTTATCCACATTCACTTACACGGGGGCAAGCATGCAAGGAGTAGGCAGAGAGTTGGATTTAATGGGAATTGTAGTAGAATGAAGCTGGAGAGGATCAGAATTAACACTGTGAATCTACTGATTGCCCGTAACATTTATACTGGGTTCAGAGGGAAAATCTTCTTATTATGGGCGTGAAGATAGAAGATGGGAGAATGAACTGATGGTATGTCCTGGCCAAGTCATAGGATAAGGATGACCCGAAGCTGTCTGAGTGCTCCTGGTAGACACATTGATGTTTATTGAGCACTTGATGTATTCTGGGCATGGCACAGCTGCTGTAGAAGGATTTCCCCTTTACAGCTTCTCAGACCTATAGTGTAGATACCATCCTATGATCAACCTCATTCTGAAGAGGAGGAGATTGAAAGTGGGCTTGGCCCTTTCTAATTCTCCGAATCAGTCACATTAAGGTAAGGTGAATGTGTGAAATCTGACAGCTGTTGTTCAGATATAACTGTTATTCAGGGGATAGTGGCCTGGAACATATACAACATGTGGTTAAATTAATGCCTAAAGGTAGTCTTCTGTGTTCACAAACCCAGAGAATCTGCAAGCAATGCAGGAGGCCCAGGGCTCGATCCCTGGGTCGGGAGGATCCACCCTGGGGGAGGAAATGGCAACCCATTCCAGTATTCTTGGGCTTCCCTGGTGGCTCAGAGGTTAACGCTTCTGCTTCTAATACGAGAGACCTGGGTTCGATCCCTGGGTTGGGAAGATCCCCTAGAGAAGGAAATGGCAACCCACTCCAGCATTCTTGCCTGGAGAATCCCATGGACGGAGGATCCTGGTGGGCTACAGTCCATGGGTTCACAAAAAGTCAGACACGACTGAGCAACTTAACTTAACTAACTCCAGTATTCTTGCCTGGAGAGTCTCATGGACAGAAGAGCCTGGTGGGCTACAGTCCATGGGGTCACAAACAGTCAGACACAACTGAGTGACTAACACACACCTATGTTTCTATACTTAGTGACCTGATTTTCATATACATTCAAAGAGCACTATGTGAATATAAGAAGACTCAAGCTGTTAGTACAGCATGTTTTAATTTCTGAAAATAATGTTTTTCTTTAAAAATAATTAATCTTGATATCTTATTTCATGGTTTTTAATACATAAACTGGCCTGAAAGTAAAATTTCAATATACTTATGTTCCATTTCAGAAATAAAAAAGCATGAAGTGTTTTCCATATAAATGTCAAATGGTAGAATATGTGTTTTTCAGTGAGAACAAAAAGCCTAGTGAAATAGTTAAAGACCAACATGAGTAAGTAGTTTCTGTAGAGAAAACTCTGAAAGGAGGAAATTTATAAAATTAAATTATAAGCAGATAAAGTGCTGCCTCTACCTCAGATGTCCTTTCCAACTCTTACTGGGATCTGTCTGTTCAATTGAGAAAAATGACTCAGCTCTTAACATGCCACGCACCTGGTGGAGAGGAACCATTCCTGAGAGTGAGTCATGGAAGTGTTGCCTCTGGGATGAGAAGCCCTTGGACTCCAGGTGCCCAGATAGCAGCAGATGTAATAACCAGGGCTGCACAGCCCCAATGGTTATTTTTGCCCATCTTCCCTACTTTTGCTATTGAACTCAGGTTCAGCTGTTCACTGCTCAAAAGCTAATAATCAAGAGGCAACTGTCAGTAGAAAGGGATGGTGTTTTAATCAGGAAATCCACCAATCTGGGGAGAAGGTGGACTTATGTCTTGAGACCAACTTGGAAGATTCTTCTGAGCCATGAAAGGATTTTAAAGGGGAAAATGGGGAATTATCTCAGTGACTCATTGAGGCATGAGGTTGTGTTCAGCATGAATCTTTCTTCTGATGTTATCTTGCCTGTGTGATCTACCTGCAGGGTTGCTAAGAGGGCTCTTGTAAGTAGAGAATGAGTGATTCTTTAACTTCATTCTTCATCCTTCTTTTTATCTAGGAAAAGAATCAACAGGCTGATTAGATTCTTTCAAAGTTAGGGGGAGTAGAAATTGGCAAAAAGGAAAGGGGCATATTTGCTGCTTTCGGTCTGCATCAGTGGGCATGATACAGCCTCTCCTGACTACCTATGTAATTGGCAGCTTTCAAGGGAGTTTAAAACATAACTGGGCATGACAGCCAAACCTGTCTCTCTCCGTGAGTGTGTACAGGTATTTAAGTGGACAGGTGAGAAGGATGTTACTCTGTGATCATGCCTGCCACAATAAATCAGGACAGAAGAGCAAGAGGGTCGTTTTCAGCATCTCATCCATCCCTGCAGTAACGAAGGGCCATCAGTTATGCTTTATTCCTAGTGCTTCTTTCAGGAGAGGCTGTCACTTTTAGTTGATGCAAGTGGTAGAGGTTTCCTGAACTTTGTTGGGGAGTCAGTTCTGGGCTTAATATACTTCACAATTTCTTTTTCTTAATGTCATCTCATCTAAAGCTGTCTTTATTTACTAATTTCTATCCCTTAATGAGTCTATCCAGAATCTCTCTTTAACTCTAAAGAAGATTTAAGTTATTTAAGGCCATTATCTCCAGGAAGAGAGGTGCTATGTTAATCTATGAAGTGTTCTTACCTCCAAAGACTTTGTCATATAAGCACTGATGTCCTTAAAGACAACCTGTCTTTATCCTTTCTTTTCATTTTTTTGTCCCAAAGTTGCTCCGTCTTACTTCCAAACTTTACCAGATAGCAAACAAGAACTTCAGTGGAAAATGGGCAAGTGACATGAATAAGCAATTTTCAGAAGAGAAAACTTAAGAATTTTTTATTAACCACAGAAATACTGATTATGTATGTATGTATATACACCAGGTTTCCCTGGTGTTTCAGACAGTGAAGAATCTTCCTGCAATGCAGAAGACCTGACTGATTCCTGGGTTGGGAAGATCCCCTGGAGAAGGAAAAGGCAACTACTCCAGTATTCTTGCCTGGAGAATTCCATGGACAGAGGAGCCTGATGGATTATGGTTCATAGGGTCACAAAGAGTCAGACACGACCGAGGGAGTAACACATGTATGTGTAAGACTGTGAAAAATACCAGGTGACATCCCATTGGATAACCTGGATGATGGGAAGGAATGTGATGTGGGCTTCTTACTCATAGAGGATGGTGAAAGTTCCACCCATCCTGGAGAGCAATCTGACACAGCTTAGTGAAACTGGTTGCCTATGTCCTCCAAGATGCAGCTAGTCATCTCCTGCACGAATACCCTCAATAAATTATTGTATGTCAAAGGACTTGTAAAAGGAAGTTCATCACAGCACATTTGTGTTGACAGTGTTGAAGGTGGTCTGAGTGTCCAAGTTGGCCAGGTTAAATCTGGTGGGTTCCTACCCCTGGAGACTCAGCAGCAGTTAGAAGCAACTGGATAAACTACTAGAAACATGAATAGATCCTAGTCCAAATTGTTGAATTAGGATTGAGGGGACACATGTATGCCTATGTCCAATTTATGTTGATGAAGGCCAAAAACCATCACAATATTGTAATTATCCTCCAGTTAAAATAAATACATAAACTTTTAAAAAATACTGGAAAAAAATGTGTGACTAGAAAGCACCATTTAAGTAAATTAAATCTACACTCCTATAAAATAAATTATACATTTTGCAGAAACACATGAGAACAAATATACATATAATAAGTATTTTAGAATGCTAACCTTTGAAGGGGGAGAGGAATAAACAGAGAATGGGGGTAATGGGAATAAAACCCATCTAAATCAAGTAAACCGTAGGATTTATATTTGTGGAGTTTTGTTCACTCTCCCTGAGATCCAAACATAAAATAAACTCTCCTTAGCATTCTAGCCAGCTTTTCTTCTCAGTCACCTCTCTTTCCAAGGACATTGAAGTTTTTTTCAAGCTATTAGTGTTTCAACTAAAACATTGTTAATCCATCTTTAAAATCTATTATGTATCCCAAATTGCAGACATTCTTTGTGTTGAAGGCAGGAGGAAAAGGAGATGACAGAGAATGAGATGGTTGGATGGCATCACTGATTCAGTGGAGTGAATGTGAACAAACTCCAGGAGATAGTGAAGGACGGGGAAGCCAGGTATGCTGTAGTCCATGGAGTTCCGAAGAGTCGGATACGACTGAGCAACTGAACAACAACAACCCATGTTAGTGCCCCGAGTCAGGCCTGGCACCTTCTCTGACATATACCTTTTGAGTGAGGAAAAGGAGCACATGGTTTCCTGTCTGGGCACTTCACCCTCTGATCAGAAGGTCACATGGGTTCCTATCTGGGAACTTCATCATCTGATCTCAAGGTCAAAGGATGGCGCATCACCCTTGAGGCAGGGCTGGGACGTGCAGCAGCCTTGGCAGGGGCGATTTGAGGTCTTGGGCAAGTTTGCCTAGAGAGGCCTCCACGCTCCCTGAGGTTCCCTTTAAGTCCTTTCTAATGTTGCCAAGTTAGAAAAGCCGCATTCAGGCACAGAGGTCCTCCTCCCAAGCCCCGTCCATACCCCCAGGCCCTGTTAGGCCCGACTGTAAGCGTATCACCATTTTCTCCCTCCGCCCCTCTCCCCCGTGACCCTCCTGACCTCCCTGCATCCCCCAGCTTTACCAAGATGTTGCTGTGATACAACGCATGCAGCTATCAGCCTGCCTTTCTCAGTAGTCTTCCCCCATTACACTGCCTTATTTCTGGTTCCCCCTCAGCCCCAGTTCCCCCTCATGAGCTCAATTCAGCTCTTGCCATAATCTCCCCTGAATTCTGCCCTCTGACTGGGGCTGGAGTCTACCAGTGGGCCCTAAATGGAGTTCCACCTCCATGAAGGCCTATGATACTGAAGTGAATTTCAGTGAGAATCACGAGGCTCTCTAAAGTACTAGAGAGGCAAACAGTGGAAACAGTGTCAGACTTTATTTTTGGGGGCTCCCAAATCACTGCAGATGTTGATTGCAGCCATGAAACTAAAAGACACTTACTACTTGGAAGGAAATTTATGACCAACCTAGACAGCATATTCAAAAGGAGAGACATTACTTTGCCAACAAAGGTCCGTCTAGTCAAGGCTATGGTTTTTCCAGTGGTCATATATGGATGTGAGAGTTGGACTGTGAAGAAAGCTGAGTGCCAAAGAATTGATGCTTTTGAACAGTGGTGTTGGAGAAGACTCTTGAGAGTCCCTTGGACTGCAAGGAGATCCAACCAATACATTTAAAAATTAGTCCTGAGTGTTCTTTGGAAGGGCTGATGCTAAAGCTGAAACTCCAGTACTTTGGCCACCTCATGTGAAGAGTTGAAAGACTCTGATACAGGGAGGGATTGGGAGCAGGAGGAGAAGGGGACGACAGAGGATGAGATGGTTGGATGGCATCACCAACTCGATGGACATGGATATGAGTGAACTCTGGGAGTTGGTGATGGACAGGGAGGCCTGGCGTGCTGCGACTCATGGGGTCACAAAGAGTCGAACACGACTGAGTGACTGAACTGAACTGAACTAAAGTACTAATGGGAAGATGTTTAAACACTGAATCCTCTCAGTGTAGAGGATTGAATAGTAACACTGCCCCCTCCCACACACAATCTCTGTGTACTGGAATCTCAGAATATGATTTTATTTGGGAATAGAGTCTGTGAAGGTGGAACAAAGACAAGGATAACAATAAAATGATACTAGATTGGAGTGGATCCTGAATTCAGTAAGGATCCTTATAAGAGACAGAGAGGGACACACAGGCACACACACACAGATGAGAACACCGGGAAGACTGAGACAGAGATTGGGGTAATGTTACCATAAGTCTGGGAAGCCTGGGTCTGTCACCTGGAAGAGGCAGGAGGGACCCTTTCATAGAGCCTTCAGAGAGAAGACAGCCCTTGACTTTGGACTCTTGCCTCCAGACTGTGAGAGAATAACATTTTATTGTTTCAAGCCACCAAGTTTGTGGTAGTTTGTTGAGGTAACCCTAGGAAGTCAGTACACTTAGTACAGCTCATGACTCACTACTTCATCATCTTCAGGTCTCAGACAGGTTTGTCTGTGTTTGCATGCCATCGTTAACGTAAACGAGAAAGCGTTGCTCATTCTATTGTTATCATATGTGATAATTTGTCTTCCTAATGGTCTGAGAACTATATTGTCTTGTAGTGGGTAAGCCACCAGAGTTGAGAGCCAGACTCCTGGGTTCAAGTGACCCATCTGCCAGTTTATGGCTATGTAATGTTAGAATCCCATGGACTGAGAGGCTTGGTGGGCTACAGTCCACGGGTCGCAAAGAGTCAGACACGACTGAGCAACTTCACTTTCACTTTAATGTTGGAAAAGTTATTTTCACTCCTGTGCCTCAGTGTGCTTGCCTTTGGTTGTTGTTATTTACTCACTAGGTCATGTCTGACTCTTTTGTGACCCCGTGGTCTGTAGCCCACCTGGCTCCTCTGCCTATGGGATTCTCCAGGCAAGAATACTTGAGAGGATTGCCATTTCCTTTACCAGGGGATCTTCCTGACCCAGGGATAAGCCCATGTCTACTGCATCTCCCGCATTGGCAGATGGATTCTTTACCACTGAGCCACCCACCTGTGAAGCCCTTGCTCACTTTTCAGTTCAGTTCAGTCACTTATTCATGTTTGATTCTTTGTGATCACATGAATTGCAGCACGCCAGGCCTCCCTGTCCATCACCAACTCCCAGAGTTCACTCAAACTCACGTGCATCAAGTTGGTGATGCCATCCAGCCATCTCATCCTCTGTTGTTCCCTTCTCCTCCAGCCCCCAATCCCTCCCAGCATCAGATTTTTTTCAAATGAGTCAACGGTTCCCATGAGGTGGCCAAAGTACTACGGGTTCAACTTTAACATCATTCCTTCCAAAGAAATCCAGGACTGATCTCCTTTAGGATGGATTGGTTGGATCTCCTTGTAGTCCAAGGGACTCTCAAGAGTCTTCTCCAACATCACAGTTCAAAAGTATCAATTCTTTGGCAATAAGCTTTCTTCACAGTCCAACTCTCACATCTATACATGACCACTGTGAAAAACATAGCCTTGACTAGACAGATCTTTGTTAGCAAAGTAATGTCTCTGCTTTGAATATACTATCTAGGTTGGTCATAACTTTTCTCCAAGAAGTAAGTGTCTTTTAATTTCATGGCTGCAGTTACAATCTGCAGTGATTTTGGAGCCCCCTAAAAGAAAGTCTGACATTGTTTTCACTGTTTCCCCATCTATTTCCCATGAAGTGAAAGGACCAGATGCCATGATCTTCGTTTTCTGAATGTTGAGCTTTAAGCAAACTTTTTCATTCTCCTCTTTCATTTTCATCAAGAGGCTTTTTAGTTCCTCTTCACTTTCTGCCATAAGGGTAGTGTCATCTGCATATCTGAGGGTATTGATATTTCTCCCGGCAATCTTGATTCCAGCTTGTGCTTCTTCCAGCCCAGTGTTTCTCATGATGTACTCTGCATATAAGTTAAGTAAGAAGGGTGACATTATACAGCCTAGATGTACTCTTTTTTGCCCCTCTCCCCCGTGACCCTCCTGACCTCCCTGCATCCCCCAGCTTTACCAAGATGTTGCTGTGATACAACGCATGCAGCTATCAGCCTGCCTTTCTCAGTAGTCTTCCCCCATTACACTGCCTTATTTCTGGTTCCCCCTCAGCCCCAGTTCCCCCTCATGAGCTCAATTCAGCTCTTGCCATAATCTCCCCTGAATTCTGCCCTCTGACTGGGGCTGGAGTCTACCAGTGGGCCCTAAATGGAGTTCCACCTCCATGAAGGCCTATGATACTGAAGTGAATTTCAGTGAGAATCACGAGGCTCTCTAAAGTACTAGAGAGGCAAACAGTGGAAACAGTGTCAGACTTTATTTTTGGGGGCTCCCAAATCACTGCAGATGTTGATTGCAGCCATGAAACTAAAAGACACTTACTACTTGGAAGGAAATTTATGACCAACCTAGACAGCATATTCAAAAGGAGAGACATTACTTTGCCAACAAAGGTCCGTCTAGTCAAGGCTATGGTTTTTCCAGTGGTCATATATGGATGTGAGAGTTGGACTGTGAAGAAAGCTGAGTGCCAAAGAATTGATGCTTTTGAACAGTGGTGTTGGAGAAGACTCTTGAGAGTCCCTTGGACTGCAAGGAGATCCAACCAATACATTTAAAAATTAGTCCTGAGTGTTCTTTGGAAGGGCTGATGCTAAAGCTGAAACTCCAGTACTTTGGCCACCTCATGTGAAGAGTTGAAAGACTCTGATACAGGGAGGGATTGGGAGCAGGAGGAGAAGGGGACGACAGAGGATGAGATGGTTGGATGGCATCACCAACTCGATGGACATGGATATGAGTGAACTCTGGGAGTTGGTGATGGACAGGGAGGCCTGGCGTGCTGCGACTCATGGGGTCACAAAGAGTCGAACACGACTGAGTGACTGAACTGAACTGAACTAAAGTACTAATGGGAAGATGTTTAAACACTGAATCCTCTCAGTGTAGAGGATTGAATAGTAACACTGCCCCCTCCCACACACAATCTCTGTGTACTGGAATCTCAGAATATGATTTTATTTGGGAATAGAGTCTGTGAAGGTGGAACAAAGACAAGGATAACAATAAAATGATACTAGATTGGAGTGGATCCTGAATTCAGTAAGGATCCTTATAAGAGACAGAGAGGGACACACAGGCACACACACACAGATGAGAACACCGGGAAGACTGAGACAGAGATTGGGGTAATGTTACCATAAGTCTGGGAAGCCTGGGTCTGTCACCTGGAAGAGGCAGGAGGGACCCTTTCATAGAGCCTTCAGAGAGAAGACAGCCCTTGACTTTGGACTCTTGCCTCCAGACTGTGAGAGAATAACATTTTATTGTTTCAAGCCACCAAGTTTGTGGTAGTTTGTTGAGGTAACCCTAGGAAGTCAGTACACTTAGTACAGCTCATGACTCACTACTTCATCATCTTCAGGTCTCAGACAGGTTTGTCTGTGTTTGCATGCCATCGTTAACGTAAACGAGAAAGCGTTGCTCATTCTATTGTTATCATATGTGATAATTTGTCTTCCTAATGGTCTGAGAACTATATTGTCTTGTAGTGGGTAAGCCACCAGAGTTGAGAGCCAGACTCCTGGGTTCAAGTGACCCATCTGCCAGTTTATGGCTATGTAATGTTAGAATCCCATGGACTGAGAGGCTTGGTGGGCTACAGTCCACGGGTCGCAAAGAGTCAGACACGACTGAGCAACTTCACTTTCACTTTAATGTTGGAAAAGTTATTTTCACTCCTGTGCCTCAGTGTGCTTGCCTTTGGTTGTTGTTATTTACTCACTAGGTCATGTCTGACTCTTTTGTGACCCCGTGGTCTGTAGCCCACCTGGCTCCTCTGCCTATGGGATTCTCCAGGCAAGAATACTTGAGAGGATTGCCATTTCCTTTACCAGGGGATCTTCCTGACCCAGGGATAAGCCCATGTCTACTGCATCTCCCGCATTGGCAGATGGATTCTTTACCACTGAGCCACCCACCTGTGAAGCCCTTGCTCACTTTTCAGTTCAGTTCAGTCACTTATTCATGTTTGATTCTTTGTGATCACATGAATTGCAGCACGCCAGGCCTCCCTGTCCATCACCAACTCCCAGAGTTCACTCAAACTCACGTGCATCAAGTTGGTGATGCCATCCAGCCATCTCATCCTCTGTTGTTCCCTTCTCCTCCAGCCCCCAATCCCTCCCAGCATCAGATTTTTTTCAAATGAGTCAACGGTTCCCATGAGGTGGCCAAAGTACTACGGGTTCAACTTTAACATCATTCCTTCCAAAGAAATCCAGGACTGATCTCCTTTAGGATGGATTGGTTGGATCTCCTTGTAGTCCAAGGGACTCTCAAGAGTCTTCTCCAACATCACAGTTCAAAAGTATCAATTCTTTGGCAATAAGCTTTCTTCACAGTCCAACTCTCACATCTATACATGACCACTGTGAAAAACATAGCCTTGACTAGACAGATCTTTGTTAGCAAAGTAATGTCTCTGCTTTGAATATACTATCTAGGTTGGTCATAACTTTTCTCCAAGAAGTAAGTGTCTTTTAATTTCATGGCTGCAGTTACAATCTGCAGTGATTTTGGAGCCCCCTAAAAGAAAGTCTGACATTGTTTTCACTGTTTCCCCATCTATTTCCCATGAAGTGAAAGGACCAGATGCCATGATCTTCGTTTTCTGAATGTTGAGCTTTAAGCAAACTTTTTCATTCTCCTCTTTCATTTTCATCAAGAGGCTTTTTAGTTCCTCTTCACTTTCTGCCATAAGGGTAGTGTCATCTGCATATCTGAGGGTATTGATATTTCTCCCGGCAATCTTGATTCCAGCTTGTGCTTCTTCCAGCCCAGTGTTTCTCATGATGTACTCTGCATATAAGTTAAGTAAGAAGGGTGACATTATACAGCCTAGATGTACTCTTTTTCCTATTTGGAACGAGTCTGTTGTTCCATGTCCAGTTCTAACTGTTGCTTCCTGACCTGCATACAGATTTCTCAAGAGGCAGGTCAGGTGGTCTAGTATTCCCATCTCTTTCAGAATTTTCCACAGTTTCTTGTGACCCACACAGTCAAAGGCTTTGGCATAGTCAATAAAGCAGAAATAGATGTTTTTCTGGAACTCTCTTGCTTTTTCCATCATCCAGCAGATGTTGGCAATTTGGTCCCTGGTTCCTCTGCCTTTTCTAAATCCAGCTTGAACATCTGGAAATTCACAGTTCATGTATTGCTGAAGCCTGTCTTGGAGAATTTTGAGCATTACTTTACTAGTGTGTGAGATGAGTGCAATTGTGTGCTAAGTTAAGCATTCTTTGGCATTATCATTCTTTGGGATTGGAATGAAAACTGACATTTTCCAGTCCTGTGGCCACTGTTGAGTTTTCCAAATTTGATAGCATATTGAGTGCAGCCCTTTCACAGCATCATCTTTCAGGATTTGCAACAGCTCAACTGGAATTCCATCACTTCCACTAGCTTTGTTCATAGTGATGTTTTCTAAGGCCCACTTGACTTCACATTCCAGGATGTCTGGCTCTACTTGAGTGATCACATCATCATGATTATCTTGGTTGTGAAGATCTTTTTTGTACAGTTCTTCTGTGTATTCTTGCCACCTCTTAATATCTTCTGCTTCTGTTAGATCCATACAATTTCGGTCATTTATCAAGCCTGTCTTTGCATGAAATGTTCCCTTGGTATTTGTAATTTTCTTGAAGAGATCGCCAGTCTTTCCCATTCTGTTCTTTTCCTCTATTTCTTTGCATTGATCGCTGAAGAAGGCTTTCTTATCTCTTCTTGCTATTCTTTGGAACTCTGCATTCAGATGCTTATATCTTTCTTTTCTCCTTTGCTTTTTGCTTCTCTTCTTTTCACAGCTATTTTTAGGGCCTCCCCAGACAGCCATTTTGCTTTTTGCATTTCTTTTCCATGGAGATTATCTTGATGCCTGTCTTCTGTACAATGTCATGAACCTCCGTCCATAGTTCATCAGGCACTCTATCAGATCTAGGCCCTTAAATCTATTTCTCACTTCCACTCTATAATCATAAGGGATTTGATTTAGGTCATACCTGAATGGTCTAGAGGTTTTCCCTACTTTCTTCAGTTTAAGTCTGAATTTGGCAATAAGGAGTTCATGATCTGAGTCACAGTGAGCTCCCAGTCTTGTTTTTGCTGACTGTATAGAGCTTCTCCATCTTTGGCTGTAAAGAATGTAATCAGTCTGATTTTGATGTTGACCATCTGATGATGTCCACGTGTAGAGTCTTCTCTTTTGTTTTTTGAAGTGGGTGTTTGCTATGACCAGGGTGTTCTCTTGGCAAAACTCTATTAGCTTTTGCCCTGCTTCATTCCACATTCCAAGGCCAAATTTGCCTGTTACTCCAGGTGTTTCTTGACTTCCTACTTTTGCATTCCAGTCCCCTATAATAAAAAGGACATCTTTTTTGGGTGTTAGTTCTAAAAGGTCTTGTAGGTCTTCAAAGAACCATTCAAATTTAACTTCTTCAGCATTACTGATTGGGGCAGAGACTTGAGTTACTGTGATATTGAATGGTGTGCCTTGGAAACGAACAGAGATCATTCTTTCGTTTTTGAGATTGCTTCCAAGTACTGCATTTCGGACTCTTGTTGACCATGATGACTACTTCATTTCTTTAAGGGTTTCCTGCCCGCAGTAGTAGATATAATGGTCACCTGAGTTAAATTCACCCATTCCAGTCCATTTTATTTAGCTGATTCCTAGAATGTCGACATTCAGTCTTGCCATTTCCAGTTCGACAACTTCCAATTTGCCTTGATTCATGGACCTGACATTTCAGGTTCCTATGCAATATTGCTCTTTACAGCATCAGACCTTGCTTCTGTCACCTGTCACATTCACCATCCACAAATGGGTATTGTTTTTGCTTTGGCTCCATCCCTTTATTCTTTCTGGAGTTATTTTGCCAGTGATCTCCAGTAGCATATTGGGCACCTACTGACCTGGGGAGTTCCTCTTTCAGTATCCTATCATTTTGCCCTTTCATCCTGTTCATGGGGTTCTCAAAGCAAGAATACTGAAGTGTTTGCCATTCCCTTCTCCAGTGGACCACATTCTGTCAGATCTCTCCACCATGACCTGCGCGTCTGGTGGGCCCCACGGGGCATGGCTTAGTTTCATTGAGACAGACAAGGCTGTGGTCCTAGTGTGATTAGATTGATTAGTTTTCTGTGATTATGGTTTCAGTATGTCTGCCCTCTGATGCTCACTTTTAGTGGATAATAATAGCACCTACCTCTTGGAGGTGTTGTGAAGATTAAAAATTGAATAAAGAGTTTTAAATACTTGGAACAGTGCTTAGCATTTAGTAACAAATAATATTTATTTTATGAAAATACCTGTCCTCAATCCTTTTTTCTTTTATTAAATCTCTATATAAATTGGGTAATATCTATTTTGTACTGTGTGCAGATAGTATGGGCTGTGGACAGGGATCACTCTGCCCTAGATAATTGATATCAAGGTGACATGCAAAAAATAGATAAAAAGAATCTCAATTTCATTGAATCTGTGGATTAAAAATATTTTTATTTAGCCCAGAATAATATTTATATTACCCTAATGTTCTTAATTTCAGTGGTGTTATTAATTTTTTATGATTTTCTTGGAGAACAGATGACATTAATCAAACAAAATCTTTCCCTTTTACTTTGCATTTTATTCACTATGCAGGGAGATTGCTTTCAGGAAAAGTATAATTTTGATGGAGAGGAGAAGAAAATCCTCTCCTCCAGGTCATGGAAATCTGCTCTGTGGTGTTACACTTCCACACGTAATGTGGATTCTTTCATTCCTTTAACTTTACCTGGTGAATTTATTGCTATTCCTGACTGGGATATGATGAATGCTCAAAGTTCACTCTCACTTGGACTGTTCCTTTTTTGAGTTTTTAAATCCTATTTCTCTTTCCTTCTGTCTAATTTCTCTCACACAATTAAGCTTCTGTGAGATCAGAGCCAGAGTGGAAAACAGGGCTGGAAAGTCTGTCCTTCAGATATTCCCAAGCTAGAAATGACACCCCATTGCTAATAACCTGTTGAATGCCTGTTGTCTTTTAGTGCATTTTTAGTTTCTTTGTATGTTTTGTTGGTAATTGTGGTGGTTAACTTTTTGTGTCAAACTGCCTGGGTCACGAGTACTCAGATAATTGGTTACAGTTATTCTGGTGTGTCTGTAAGGCTGCTTCTGGAGGAGGCTGACATTTGAAATGGAGAACTGGGCAGGAGGTGGCCCTCCCAGATGTGGGTGGGCCTCATCCCATTAACTGAAGACCTGAGTAGGACACAAAGGCTGAGTGAGAGGGACTTGGCTCAACTGCTGAGCTGGAATATGGGCTTTCTCTTGCCCTTGAACTTGAATTCAGGTCTTTGGACTCAGGATGGAGATGTACCCTTGGTTCTTTTGGATGTCCATCTGACTGACTACATGTCTGAGGCTTCTCAGCCTCCATAATGGTGTGAGCCATTTCCAGACAACAAATTTCTATTGTGTGTGTGTGTGTGTGTGTGTGCGCACACACACATGTTTGTGTTCATATGCCTGTAAACACACAGTTGACCCTTGAATAGGGTCACAGGTTTGACCTGCAAGGGACCACTTGTATGTGAATTCCTTTCAATGGTACAGCACTATGCAATCTGTTGGAGGAGGAAACAAAAACCCACTCCAGTACTCTTGCTTGGGAAATCCCATGGACAGAGGAGCCTGGAAGGTTTTGGTCCATGGAGTTGCAAAGAGTCAGACACGACTAAGCACATGCAATCTGTGGCTGACTGAATCCGCAGATGAGGAGGGCATGAACACCTGCAGATTTTGGCCTTCCTGGGTAATCTAGTTCCCATGGTTACCAAAGGATGGCTGTGTGTGTATAAAAAGAAAGGAAAGAAAGAGGAAGGAAGGGAAATAGTGAGATAGGGAAAGAGGGAGGGAGAAAGGAGATGAATGGATGGATAGAGACACATATAGAGATGGATAGAGATATAGCCTCCTATCGATGCTGTTTTCTGGAGAACCCTCAGTAATATAGTGATGCAGTGAAGAGCCCCTTCCAAGCTTTTCTTCCAAAACAGAAAAGCTATGACAAAGGAAGAAAGCCTTCCTCCTTGAAAGAAAAGCTATGACCAATCTAGACAGCGTATTAAAAAGCAGACATTACTTTGCCAACAAAGATCCATCTAGTCAAAACTATGGTTTTTCCAGTAGTCATGTGTGGATGTGAGAGTGGGACCATAAAGAAAGTTGAACGCTGAAGAATTGATGCTTTTGAACTGTGGTGTTGGAGAAGACTCTTGAGAGTCCCTTGGCCTGTAAGGAGATCCACCTATTCAATCCTCAAAGAATTCTGTCCTGAATACTCTTTGGAAGGACTGATGCTGAAGCTGAAACTCTAATACCCTGGCCACCTGATGGAAAGAACTGACTGATTGGAAAAGACCCTGAATCTGGGAAAGATTAAAGGCAGGAGAAGAAGGGGATGACAGTGGATGAGATGGATGGATGGCATCACTGACTCGATGGACATGAATCTGAGCAAGCTTCAGGAGTTGGTAATGGACAAGGAAGCCTGGCATGGTGCACTCCATGGGGTCGCAAACAGTCAGATACAACTGAGCAACTAAACACAACACAGCACAGTAACTAGTACTGAATCTACCCCAAGAGGTGTCAGCTCAGAAGCTGTCTCCCTACTGAAGGCCGATTGCCTCTGAGCAGTTGTGCCATCCTCCCCTGCTCACACAGCCCCTCCCTCTCTCCTGAGTTAGCGCCACATGCATTCTCCACAAGTGTATTCCAGTTCAAGGCTGAAAGAACAAAGACAGTGTATTACATTTTATTCGTGCAGTTTCTTTCCATCCCCCCAAATAGATAAGAACTTGTACCATGTAGTCTTCTTAACAATTCCATTTACTTCCCTTTGAATCTCCAGTACTCAGATTCTTAAATAATCACGCTGCTTGGGTGTGAACAATTGTGGTAGAGCCGTTTTATGGAAACTTTTTACAGAGTATTTAGTCAAGGTCATCTTTCTTCTACCTGATGGTTGTGATGTACACAATGCCTATGAGTCTAAATATTGTTTTCCTCTACTTATTCTTAGAATTCTATCTCGATGGGTCATAGCATAGTGGAACCAATTTTTTGTTCCTTTTTGTTAATGAAACAGGCCCTTTTTTCATCGAGGAGAAATTATTGCTAACTTTTTCTTTCTGTTTTGTCAGACTAATTTAACATCATTAATAGTTTTCATATTCTTACATATTCAGTTTCTATTATTCAGCTTTCATTTCTAATGGACTAGATTGGAAATGTGTCTTGAAATAATCGCTGCACTCTCTTTTGCAAGGTTGATCTTATCTCTTTTTGTCTGGCTTCCAGGATAGCTACGTAAGCAGCTTCTTGGCTAGGCTTTATTGCCTCCTGCATTAATTCATTTTCATGTAGATGCTCTCCAATTATGTCTAAAAAGGATCAAGGATGTTTTCAAACTAAGAATTCCTCTCTAGAGGGATCCTGTCACTGATTATTATATATGGCATATTTTTATCTTTAAAAGAAGTAGAAATAAACCAAAAGCCACCTTAACATTTTTTTTTTAAATCAGCACAAACCATTTCCACACAGTCAGCTCTGTGAAGCTCTTATTCTCTTCAATGACTCCTTTTCCTCTTTCTTTTTTTTTTTTTCCTTTGTGTGTGTGTGTATATTCTCTTGCTGTGTCCTGATCTTAGGGCTGTTTTGTCAGGTCACCTGCTTCCTAAGTTTACTCCTTCTTGAGGTAGCCAGACATGACAAAGGGAAGTCACTTAATAGTTTTTCTACCTAATCCTGACACCTTGTTTTTCAAAGTGCCTTACAAACGCTCCCACTTATCAGATCTTCAGGAAAGAGAAGCCCTTAAGCACTTGCCAATTAAATCTGGACTATTTCCTAGAATATTTCTGAGCTCCTTTTGTAGAAGAGATTCTCTCTCAGCTCTGTTACATTTCACTCTTTATGTAGCCGTTTATGCTGCAAAAGGTTCATGAACTCGAATAATTTTTTGAGGTGAGTGTTCATGGCATGTATGACTTCAGTTTTTGCATTTGTAAGTCTTTTTTCCTGTGCAAGAAAGAGGGCAAAAGAGTATCGTGTTTTCTGAAAAGAGACTCTTTTGAGACCCCATGGACTGTAGCCCACCAGACTCCTCAAGAAATGCATTTATACATGTATTGGAAAGGAAATTGGAAACCCCCTCCAGCATTCTTGCCTGGGAAATCCCATGGACAGAGGACCTTGGTGGGCTACAGTCCATGGGATCTCAAAAGAGTCAGACATGACTTAGTGATTAAATAGTGATTAAACAAGGGGATGACTGAGGATGAGATGGCTGGATGGCATCACAGACTCGATGGACATGAGTCTGAGTGAGCTCCGGGAGATGGTGATGAACAGGGAGGCCTGGCGTGCTGCGATTCATGGGGTCACAGAGTCAGACACGACTGAGCCACTGAGCTGAACTGAACTGAACTGAAACAATTAAACAGTGATTAAACAATGACTTAGTGATGAAAAAGAATAACATAGAACATTGTTTAGCAACCACTCAAAGCTTATAGAAAATATAGACAAATTTGTGTATTATTTTATGGAAGATCTCAGGATAAGAGAATAAAATTCAGAAGGAACAGCTGACTAAAGCAATTCCTAAAACTGTTCTAGAGTTCTAAACCATAGAACATGTCATGAAATTTAAATATAACATATTGTACCATAAGTACTCACTTTTTAAAATCAAATGAGCTGATAAGAATTCAATATTTTATTCCAAAGGAGTATGTGATGATTTTTCATTCTTATAAAAAAGTGTCCTCACTCTGTTTAAAACAAGAAGATGGTACAATTAATACTTTTAAAGGTAGCAAAGAGAAGACCTCCAGTCTGGAAAGAATGGAGCAGATGTATATTTTTTTCCCATTCCTCCTGCTAAATAGAACAAAATATTCTGGATGGTGTATAAATAAAGCTAACATTAGAAAGCTGACCGGTAGGACCTCCCTGGTGGCCCAGTGGTCAAGACTTGACCTTCTAGTCCAGGCAGTGAGAGCTGGATCCCTAGTCAAGGAGCAAAGATCCAACGTGTCTCATGGCGAAAAACCAGAACATAAGACCAAAAGTGATATTGCAACAAACTCAATAAAGACTTTTAAAAACAGTCCATATTACAAAAATCTTTTAAAAAAATTTAAAGAGAGAAAATGGAATGGTGGTAAGAAGTGAACAAACCAGCTATGGATTTTGGGTCCTAAGAAATGACATGTGGTTAGTTCCCTGGGGTTTTCTTAAAAGCCCCAGCATAAGCCTTGTGCCTGCTGGCAAAGCGCCGGAGAAGGGGGCACCCTTGTGAGACAAAGCTTTCAGATGAGAACCAGTGTACTCCAGAAGAACACCACCTTAGGGAAGAAGGACACAGTGAGTAAAAATATGAGTAAATACAACCAATTTTTTGTCTCAAGTTTTCAGTTACATTTGCTGATAGAAACAACAATTATTAAACTCTCTGATGTTGTTCTAAATTTGTAAACTAATGCAATTGTTGTATCGATAAGGAAGGTGTAAAAGAGCATGAAGGGAGGTAATTTCCTATACTTACATTGGTAAAATGACACCAGTAGACTCTGATAGGTTATGTATACGTCATGCAACACCTAGAGCAACTACCAGAGAAGCTATACAAAAGCATTCAATACAAATACTACATGTAAATGATAATGGAATTCTAAAAATGTTCAAGTAAGGCAGGGAAAAACAGGCATAAAAGTCAGAGAAAAATAGTAAACAAGCAAAAAATGCCAGACTTAAGCACTAACGTATCTATTATTATATTAAATGTAGATGGTCTAAATGCACCAGATGTAGACAGAGATTAGCAAAGTGGATTGAAAAGCATGACCCAACCATATGCTATCTGTAAGAAACTGACTTCAGTTATAATGCTATAGTCTAGCTAATGGTAAAAGATGGAAAAATATATGTCATGTAATTATTAATCCAAAAAAGTAGAAGTGGCAATATTAATGTTACATAAAGTAAGCTTCAGAGCGAAGCCTCATGAGAGATGGATATTTATGATGATAAATGAGCTACTCTACCAAGAATACATAGCAGTCCTTAATACATATCTACTAAAAAACAGAGCTATGAAATATGTGAAACAAAATAGATAAAACTGAAATGAAAAATAGATGAATAATCATCAAAAATAGATGAATACCTGGAGACATAAATATTCTTCTAGCAACAATTCTTAGAACAATTAAGCAGAAAATTGGCCTGACTATAAAATAACTCATTATCAACTAACAGAATCAAAGAGAAAACTCCATCAAACAACAGCAAAACACATTATTTTTCAGGTCTCACAGATTATATAACACACACACACACACACAATATACCACTATTTAAAGTGCTACAATCAATATGCCAGCAAACTTGGAAAACTTAGCAGTGGCCACAGGGCTGGAAAAGGTCAGTTTTCATTTCAATCCCAAAGAAAGACAATACCAAAGAATGTACAAACTACCGCACAATTGCACTCATCTCACACACTAACATAGTAATGCTCAAGACTCTCCAAGCCAGGCTTCAACAGTACATGAACTGAGAACTTCCAGATGCTCCAGCTGGATTTAGAAAAGGCAGAGGAACCAGAGATCAAACTGCCAAAATCCACTGTGTCATAGAAAAAGCAGGAGAATTCTAGAAAAATATCCACTTCTGCTTCATTGACTATGCTAAAGCCTTTGACTGTGAGGATCACAACAAACAGTGGCAAATTCTGAAAGAGATGGGAATACCAGACCACCTGACCTGCCTTCTGAGAAATCTGTATGCATGTCAAGAAGCAACAGTTAGAACAAGACATGGAACAACAGATTGGTTCCAAATTGGGCATAGAATATGTCAAGGCTCTATACTGTTACCCTGCTTATTTAACTTATATGTAGAGTACATAATGTGAAATGCCAGACTGGATGAATCACAAACTGGAATCAATAACTTAGATATGCAGATGATACCACCCTTATGGCAGAAAGAGAAGAGGAACTAAAGAGCCCCTTGATGAAAATGAAAGAGGAGAGTGAAAAAGCTGGCTTAAAACTCAACATTCAAAAAGCAAAGATCATGGCATCAGGTCCCATCACTTCATGGGAAATAGATGGGGAAACAATGGAAAAGGTGACCAACTTTATTTTCTTGGGTTCCCAAATCACTGCAGATGGTGATTGCAGCCATGAAATTAAAAGACACTTACTCCTTGGAAGGAAAGTCATGACCAGCCTAGACAGCATATTAGAAAGTAGAGATATTACTTTGCCAACAAAGGTCCATCTATTCAAGGCTATGGTTTTTCCAGTAGACATGAAGCCTTTGACTGTGGATCACAATAAACTGGAAAATTCTGAAAGACATAGGAATACTAGACCATCTAACTTGCCTCTTGAGAAATCTGTATGCAGGTCAAGAAGCAACAGTTAGAACTGGACATGGAACAACAGACTGGTTCCAAATAGGAAAAGGAGTACATCAAGGCTATATATTGTCACCCTGCTTATTTAATTTATATGCAGAGTACATCATGAGAAACGCTGGACTGGAAGAAGCACAACCTGGAATCGAGATTGCTGGGAGAAATCTCAATAACCTCAGATATGCAGATGACACTACCCTTATGGCAGAAAGTGAGGAGGAGCTAAAAAGCCTCTTGATGAAAGTGAAAGAGGAGAGTGAAAAAGTTGGCTTAAAGCTCAACATTCAGAAAACGAAGATCATGGCACCCAGTCCCATCACTTCATGG
>SJYG01000878.1:0-25787 GCA_006410535.1 Litocranius walleri | reverse complement strand
TCCATCTATTCAAGGCTATGGTTTTTCCTGTGGTCATGTATAGATGTGAGAGTTGGACTGTGAAGAAGGCTGAGAGCCGAAGAATTGATGCTTTTGAATTGTGGTGTTGGAGAAGACTCTTGAGAGTCCCTTGGACTGCAAGGAGATCCAACCAGTCCATTCTGAAGGAGATCAACCCTGGAATTTCTTTGAATGGAATGATGCTAAAGCTGAAACTCCAGTACTTTGGCCACCTCATGTGACGAGTTGACTCATTGGAAAAGACTCTGATGCTGGGAGGGATTGGGGGCAGGAGGAGAAGGGGACAACTGAGGATGAGATGGCTGGATGGCATCATGGACTTGATGGACGTGAGTCTGAGTGAACTCCGAGAGATGGTAATGAATAAGGAGGCCTGGCGTGCTGCGATTCATGGAGTCACAAAGAGTGGGACATGAATGAGCGACTGAACTGAACTGATGTATGCATGTGAGAATTGGACCTTAAAGAAAGCTGAGCACTAAATAGTTGATTCTTTTGAACTGTAGTGTTGAAGACGCTTGAGAGTCCCTTGGACAATAGGAGATGAAACCAGTCAATCTTAAAGGAAATATCCAGTCCTGAATATTCATTGGAAGGACTGATGCTAAAGCTGAAGCTCCAGTACTTTGGCCACCTAATGCGAAGAACTGACTCACTGGAAAGGACCCAGATGCTGGGAAAGATTGAAGGCAAGAGGAGAAGGGGACAACAAAGGATGAGATGGTTGGATGGCATCACCGACTTGATGGACATGATTTTGAGCAAAGTCTAGGAGTTGGTGATGGACAGGGACCCTGGTGTGCTGCAGTCCATGGGGTTGTGAAGAGTTAGTCATGACTGAGCGGGTGAACTGATAAAATAAATTTCAACAAATATTAGAAAATTTGTAGCACATACAGATTGTGTTCTCCAACCTCAATAGTATAAAATAAGAAATCAATAACAGGAAATTCTCCAAATACTTAGAAATTAAATACCTCCTATATGTCCATGGGTGAAAGAAGAATTGTCAAGGTTATGAAAATACAATTAAAACACATTAAAATTTGTAGGGCATAGTTAAAATAGTGCTGAGAAGGAAATGTATAGCACTCAATGTGTGCATTAGAAAAGAAAGTTTTAAATCAATAATTGAAGCTCCCAACTCAAGGATGTAGAAGAAGAACATCAAAATAAACCCAAACCAAGGGAAAACCTACTAAAAATAATACCATAAACAGAAATTAAAAACAAAAGAAAGCCGATAAAGATCAATAAAACAAAGAACTGAATCTCTGGCTTTATAAAGTTGGTAACGTTCTGGTAGGGCTTCCCTTGTGGCTCAGCCATTAAAGAATCTGCCTGCAGTGTGAGAGACCTGGATTGGGAAGATCCCCTAGAGAAGGGAAAGGTTACCCACTTCAGTATTCTGGCCTAAAAATTCCCCATGGGGTCGCAAAGATTGGTACATGACTGAGCATTCTGGTAAGAAAAAGAGAAGACACAAACCATCAATATCAGAAATGAAACTGTACATCACTATGGACCCATCTGACATTAAAAGGATAACAGGGTGTACTGATATACAAACCACTTTACACACACACAGACCACACAACTTTAATGAAATAATTCAGTTTTCTGAAAACGTAACTACTACAGCTCACTTAATGTAAAATCATTAATTTGAATAGCACTACGCTTCCCTGGGCTTCCCTGGTGGCTCAGAGGTTAAAGCGTCTGCCTGCAAGGCGGGAGACCCGGGTTCAGTCTCTGGGTTGGGAAGATCCCCTGGAGAAGGAAATGGCAACCCACTCTAGTATTCCTGCCTGGAGAATCCCATGGACAGAGGAGCCTGGTAGGTTATAGTCCATGGGGTCTCAAAGAGTCAGACATGATTGAGCGACTTCACTTTATTTCTTTCTTTCTATAAGTATTAAGAAAACTGATTTTATAACTTAAAAAATCTTGACAAAGAAATATAGAGGCCCAGATGGCACCTCCGAACAATTTTTCTGAACGTTTAAAAAATTAACACCAATTCTACACAATGTGTCTTGGGATATGTGTGTATGTGTGTGTGTTTCTTCCTCATCTGAAAAGGAGGAGGTTGCCTGATGGTCTGTGAGGATTCTTCCTGGAGGCAGGTTTGTCTTAGACAGAATAAAAGCTGCTGATAACCTGTGTTAGATACATCACTAAATGTACATCAGCGGAGATGGTGGCAATTGATCTACACCAGTCAAGGTGTTAGTCTTTTTTCCTCAGAGTAGGACAACAGAGGGTCACAGAAAGTTCTTGTGTCGATCAATGTAAAACTTTTTCAAAAATTACAAATTTATATTAAAATGGCACCTATATTAACCAAACTATCATTAAAGGTGTTTTCTACAAAACTTAATATGAAAATACCATTTAACACAATATAAATAAATAGAATACATGGTTTTGAATAACATAACTTCTTGACTTGGTACTCTCCAAATTTTCTTTTTTTTTTTTTTGAGTTTAAGGTGCCTCCAAACTTCCATTTTTCAAAGTCATATGCAGACTATGTGTTAGATGTGGTTTTCCTTATGTTTTTCACCTGCTTGTGCTTAATAATTGAATTATTTTGCTTACATAGCAAGTGAGTGTTTTAAAGACAGTCTTCATTTTTTCTCCTAACATTGTTATTGACATTTTAACTGCCATATTTTTTTTTCTTTCCACGATATCCACATTCCTTAGTATTCACATAACTAGGATTTTGATTCAATAATTGAGTGGAAGAATGACCTTTAAGAGCAGCTCATTAGTTGTGTGTAATTAAGTTTTGTATACATTTAAAAAATTTATTCTCAAAAAAGAAGTTACTTAATTACACATTGAACTGAGCTGATGGAGTTGTTTTCTGATACGTGAAAAATGAGCTCCAAAACTGTAAATTGTGGCAAAATGTAAGCCTTGCATGTTAATAAGTCCTCATTGAGAATGACATAAAACATTTTTATAGTTGTTAAGTCTCAGAGGGGGTATTATGACTAACACTGTTTCCTCATTGAACTTACTTCATATATTCCCGTGAAGTACTCCAGTGGGACAGAGTGCTGAAGAAATAAAAATACACTTTTAAGTTGCAAGTGATTTAATTTAACACATGCTTCTGTGGTATTTGCATACACAGATTGTCTTATTTATAATTATGGTCCCTAGATGCATATGCGCATCTTTCTAAAACCCTCAGTATCCCTCTGCTTCCTTGAAAAGTTCAGTCACATCTAACAACACTACTCTGGCATTTAAATGTGACAGTTGTTGACACCACTTTCATTCTCAAATAGTTGTATAAAGTGACATTTCAGAGACCATCTGACTTGAGTCCCCAGCATTGCTGTCTGGGGCTTCCCCAGATCAAAGGTTAAAGGCTGAGTGTGTACACTTCACACAAGAATGCCTGGTTGCTTCTGATTAATTTTCATTTTAAAACAGGAAAGGTGGATTCTCCCATCTTGAATTTTTGTGAATCTTAGAAAAAGCATTCAATCATTTATTGTTTTTATTGTATTCAGTGAATCTGTATAGAACTAGAATTCACTCCAAGTTCAGTTCAGTCACTCAGTCGTGTCTGATTCTTTGCAACCCCATGAATCTCAGTATGTCAGGCCTCCTTGTCCATCACCAAAACCAGAGTTCATTCAGACTCATCCATCGAGTCAGTGATGCCATTCAGCCATCTCATCCTCTGTCATTTCCTTCTCCTCCTGCCCTTAATCCCTCCCAGCATCAGAATCTTTTCCAATGAGTCAACTCTTTGCATGAGGTGACCAAAGTACTGGAGTTTCAGCTTCAGCATCATTCCCTCCAAAGAAATCCCAGGGCTGATCTCCTTCAGAATGGACTAGTTAGATCTCCTTGGAGTCCAAGGGACTCTTAAGAGTCTTCTCCAACACCACAGTTCAAAAGCATCAATTCTTCGGCTCTCAGCCTTCTTCACAGTCCAATTCTCATATCTATACATGACCACAGGAAAAACCATAGCCTTGAATAGATGGACCTTAGTCAGCAAAGTAATGTCTCTGCTTTTGAATATGCTATCTAAGTTGGTCATAACTTTTCTTCCAAGGAGTAAGCATCTTCTAATTTCATGGCTGCAGTCACCATCTGCAGTGATTTTAGAGCCCCCCAAAATAAAGTCTGACACTGTTTCCACTGTTTCCCCATCTATTTCCCATGAAGTGATGGGACCAGATGCCATGATCTTCGTTTTCTGAATGTTGAACTTTAAGCCAACTTTTTCACTCTCCACTTTCACTTTCATCAGGAGGCTTTTTAGTTCCTCTTCACTTTCTGCCATAAGGGTAGTGTCATCTGCATATCTGAGGTTATTGAGATTTCTCCTGACAATCTCGATTCCAGGTTGTGCTTCTTCCAGTCCAGCGTTTCTCATGATGTACTCTGCATAGAAGTTAAATAAGCAGGGTGACAATATACAGCCTTGACATACTCTTTTTCCTATTTGGAACGAGTCTGTTGTTCCATGTCCAGTTCTAACTGTTTCTTCCTGACCTGCATACAGGTTTCTCAAGAAACCTTGTCAGGTGGTCTGGTATTCCCATCTCTTTCAGAATTTTCCACAGTTTATTGTGATCCACACAGTCAAAGGCTTTGGCATGGTCAATAAAGCAGAAACAGATATCTTTCTGGAACTCTCTTGCTTTTTCCATGATCCAGCAGATGTTGGCAATTTGATCTCTGGTTCCCCTGCCTTTTCTAAAACCAGCTTGAACATCAGGAAGTTCATGGTTCACGTACTGTTGAAGCCTAGCTTAGAGAATTTTGAGCATTACTTACTAGCATGGAGATGAGTGCAATTGTGCAGTAGTTTGAGCATTCGTTGGCATTCCCTTTCTTTGGGATTGGAATGAAAACTGGCGTTTTCCAGTCCTGTGGCCACTGCTGAGTTTTAAAAATTTGCTGGAATATTGAGTGCAGCACTTTCACAGCATCATCTTTCAGGATTTGAATGAGCTCCACTGGAATTCCATCACCTCCACTAGCTTTGTTCATAGTGATGCATTCTAAGGCCCACTTGACTTCACATTCCAGGATGTCTGGCTCTCGGTGAGTGATCACACCATTGTGATTATCTTGGTCATGAAGTTCTTTTTTTTTTGTACAGTTCTTCTGTGTATTCTTGCCACCTCTTCTTAATATCTTCTGCTTCTGTTAAGTCCAGACCATTTCTGTCCTTTATTGAGCTCATCTTTGCATGAAATGTTCCCTTGGTATCTCTAATTTTCTTGAAGAGATCGCCAGTCTTTCCCATTCTGTTCTTTTCCTCTATATCTTTGCATTGATTGCTGAAGAAGGCTTTCTTATCTCTTCTTGCTATTCTCTGGAACTCTGCATTCAGATGCTTATATCTTTCCTTTTCTCCTTTGCTTTTCACCTCTCTTATTTTCACAGCTATTTGTAAGGCCTCCCCAGACAGCCATTTAGCTTTTTTGCATTTCTTTTCCATAGGGATGGTCTTGATCCCTGTCTCCTGTACAATGTCAGGAACCTCATTCCATAGTTCATCAGGCACTCTATCTATCAGATCTAGGCCCTTAAATCTTTTTCTCACTTCCACTGTATAATCATAAAGGATTTGATTTAGGTCATACCTGAATGGTTTAGTGGTTTTCCCAACTTTCTTCAATTTTAAGTCTGAATTTGGTGATAAGAGTTCATGATCTGAACCACAGTCAGCTCCTGATCTTGTGTTTGTTGACTGTATTAAAGCTTCTCCATCTTTGGCTGCAAAGAATGTAATAAATCTGATTTCAGTGTTGATCATCTGGTGATGGCTCCAGTCTAAGTAGTTTTTAATGAATGTTTTCTCAGCTTAGTGTCCCCAACCCTGCAGCAGGCCACCGCCACCCCAGCCTCTGCTAGAGACTCTTGGACACTGAGAGAAGCAGTGCTTGCATGGTACCTTCTGAAGGAGGTCCCCATTATCTTCATTGCCTCCACCATAGTTTGGCCTCAGGTCAAGCCACAGGGAGGGAACACAGCCCTGCCCATCAATAGCAAATTGGAGTAAAGATTTACTGAACATGGTCCCACCCATCAGAACAAGATCCAGTTTTCCCCCCAGTCAGTCTTTCCCATCAGGAGGTTTCCATAAGCCTCTTATCCTTCTCCACCAAAGGGCAGACAGACTGAAAATCAGAATCACAGAAAAGTAATCAAACTGATCACATAGACCATAGCCTTGTCCAGCTCAATGAAACTATTAGCCATGCCGTGGAGGGCCACTCAAGATGGACAATACATGGTGGAGAGTTCTGACAAAACTTGCCTTACTGGGGAAGGGAATGGCAAAGCACTTCAGTATTGTTGCCTTGAGAACCCCATGAGCAGTATGAAAAGGCAAAAAGATATGACACTGAAAGATGAACTCCTAGGGAAACAGATGGAGAAACAGTGGAAACAGTGTCAGACTTTATTTTTTTGGGCTCCAAAATCACTGCAGATGGTGATTGCAGCCATGAAATTAAAAGACATTTACTCCTTAAAAGAAAAGTTATGGCCAACCTAGATAGTATATTCAAAAGCAGAGAGATTACTTTTCTGACTAAGGTCCATCTAGTCAAGGCTATGGTTTTTCCTGTGGTCATATATGGATGTGAGTGAGAGTTGGACTGTGAAGAAGCCTGAGCGCCAAGAATTGATGTTTTTGAACTGTGGTGTTAGAGAAGACTCTTGAGAGTCCCTTGCACTGGAAGGAGATCCAATCAGTCCATTCTGAAGGAGATCAACCCTGGAATTTCTTTGGAAGGAATGATGCTAAAGCTGAAACGCCATAACTTTGGCCATCTCATGTGAAGATCTGACTCATTGGAAAAGACTTTGATGCTGGAGAGATTGGGGGCAGGAGGATAAGGGGACGACAGAGGATAAGATGGCTGGATGGCATCATGGACTTGATGGACGTGAGTCTGAATGAACTCGGGAAGTTGGTGATGGACAGGGAGGCCTGGTGTGCTGCGATTCATGGGATCGCAAAGAGTCAGACATGACTGAGCGATGGAACTGAAGTGAAACTAAAATGGACTGAAATGAATGAATTTAATTCAGATGACCATTATATCTACTTGTGGGCAAGAATCCCTTAGAATAAATGGAGTAGCCCTCATAGGTTGACAAAGTGTACAAAATGCAGTACTTGAATGCAATCTGAAAAACAACAGAATAATCACTGTTTCCAAGGCAAGCCATTTAACAGGACAGTAATCCAAGTTTATGCCCTGATCAGTAATGTTGAAGAAGCTGAATTCGAATGGTTCTATGAAAACCTACAAAATCTTCTAAGAACTAACACCCAAAAATGATGCCCTCTTCATTGTAGGGTACTGGAATGAAAAAGTAAGAAGTCAAGAGCTACCTGGAGTAACAGGCAAATTTGGCCTTGGAGTACAAAACGAAGCAGGTCTAAGGCTAATGGAGTTTTGCAAAGAGAATGCACTGGTAATAGCAAACACTCTTTTCTAATAACACAAGAGAAGAGTTTACACATGGGCATCACCAGATGGTCAACACCAAAATCAGATTGATTATATTTTGTGCAGCCAAAGATGTAGAAGTTCTATATAGTCAGCAAAAACAAGATCGGGAGCTGACTGTGGCTCAGATCATGAACTCCTTATTGCCAAATTCAGACTTAAATTGAAGAAAGTAGGGAAAACCACTAGACATTTAGGTATGACCTAAATCAAATCACTTACGATTATACAGTGGAAGTGACAATTAGATACAAGGGATTAGATCTAATATATAGAGTACCTCTGGACAGAGGTTCCTAACATTGTACAGGAGGCAGTGATCAAGACCATCCCCAAGGGGAAAAAAAATGCTAAAAGGCAAAATGGTTCTCTGAGGAGAACTTACAAATAGCTGAGAAAAGAAGAGAGGCTAAAGGCAAAGGAGAAAAGTAAAGATTTATCCATTTGAATACAGAGCTCAAAGAATAGCAAGGAGAGATAAGAAAGCCTTCCTCAGTGATCAGTGCAAAGAAATAGAGGAAAACAATATATGGGAAACATTCTTTAAAAAAATCAGAGATACCAAGGGTATAGTTCATGAAAAGATGGGCACAATAAAGGACAGAAATGGTATGGACCTGACAGAAGCAGACGATACTAAGAGGAGGTGGCAAGAATACATAGAAAAACTACACAAAGAACATCTTCATGACCCAGATAACCATGATGACATGATCATTCACCTAGAGCCAGACATCCTGAAGTGCAAAGTCAAGTGGGCCTTAGGAAGCATCACTACAAGCAAAGCTAGTGGAGGTGATGGAAGTCCAGTTGAGCTATTTCAAATCATAAAAGATGATGCTGTGAGTTTTCAATATGCCAGCAAACTTGGAAAACTCAGCAGTGGCCACAGGACCGGAGAAGGTCAGTTTTCATTCTAATCCCAAAGAAAAGCAATGCCAAAGAATTTTCAAACTACTGCATAATTGCACTCATCTCACACACTAGGAAAGTACTGCTCAAAATTCTCCAAGCCAGGCTTCAACAGTACGTGAACCGTGAACTTTCAGATGTTGAAGCTGGATTTAGTAAAGGCAGAAGAACAAGAGATCAAAATTTCTATATATGCTGGATCATCAAAAAAGCAAGAGAGTTCCAGAAAAACATTTACCTCTGCTTTATTGATCATGCCAAAACCTTTGATTGTGTGGATCACAACCAACTGTGGAAAACTCTTCAAGAGATGGAAATAAGGGACCACCTTACCTGCTTCCTGAGAAATTAGTATGCAAGTCAAGAAGCAACAGTTAGAACTGGACATGGAACAGCAGACTGGTTTCAAATTGGGAAAGTAGTACATCAAGGCTCTATATTATCACCCTGCTTATTTAACTTCTATGCAGAGTATATCATGTGAAATGCCAGGTTGTATGAAGCACAAGCTGTAATCAAGATTGCTGGGAAAAATATCAGTAACCTCAGATACTCAGATAACATCACACTTGTGGAAGAAAGCAAAGAAGAACTAAAGAGTCTCTTGATGAAAATGAAGAGGAGAGTGAAAAAGTTGGCTTAAAACTCAAACATTCAGAAAACTCAGATCATGGTATCCAGTCCCATCACTTCATGGCAGATAGACTGGAAACAATGGAAACAGTGGCAGAATTTATTTTGGGGGGCCCCCAAATCACTGCAGATGATGACTGCAGCCATGAAATCAAACAACACTTGCTCCTTGGAAGAAAAGCCATGACAAATCTAGACAGCATATTAAAAAGCAGAAACATTACTTTGCCAACAGAGGTCCATCTAGTCAAAGCTATGGTTTTTCCAGTAGTCATGTATGGATGTGAGAATCAGACTGTAAAGAAAGCTGAACACCAAAGAACTGATGCTTTTGAACCGTGGTGCTGGGGAAGAGTCTTGAAAGTCCCTTGGACTGCAAGGAGATCCTATCAATCAATCCTAAAGGAGATCGACCCTAAATATTCATTGGAAGGTCTGATGTTGAAGCTGAAACTCCAATACTTTGGCCACATGATGTGAAGAGCTGACTCACTGGAAAGACCCTGATGCTGGGAAAGATTGAAGGCAGGAGGAGAAGTGGGTGACAGGATGAGATGGTTGGATGGCATCACTGACATAATGGACATGAGTTTGAATAAACTCTGGGAGTTGATGATGGACAGAGAAGCCTGGCGTGCTGCAGTCCATGTGGTCACAAAGAACTGGACATGACTGAGCAATTGAAGTGAACTGTCTCAGCTTACTATCACTCCCTTTTTAATTATAAAGCCATGAACTTGACCTTTGAGAAAACTTTGTTAACATCACCAGATATAGTCAACCCCTTTCCCACACTTACTGCATAGTTTTCTCTGCTTACCCGTAGTTCAAACCTTATGCTGACCCAAACTGAGAATTTTTAGTTTCTCTTTCTTACTATATGGATTAGAAAATACATTCATTGTCTTTTCTCTCCTGTCTTGTTTCAGTGTATTTCTGTTACTGCTTTTAATTTCACTGATTCTTTGTGGACTCTAAGAGCCAAGTGTATCAATAACACTTTCCATTTAATTATTATTTCCAAGTTGGACAAGAAGATAAGAAAGGCTCATCTTCTTAGCATGTTCTGAAATAAGAAATCTTCATGCCAAATACGACTCCTCTCCCATGGAAAAAAACTAAATTGAAAATTTGTCTACAGGTTAAGTGGTAGATGTATTTCCTGCATTCTGTTAAAAAGCTACTTGAAGGGATAACTATATACGTTTTCCTAGTCCTTCTATTGGAGAAGGCAATGGCACCCCACTCCAGTACTCTTGCCTGGAAAATCCCATGGACAGAGGATCCTGGTAGGCTGCCATCCATGGAGTTGCTAAGAGTCGGACACGACTGAGCGACTTCACTTTCATTTTTCACTTTCATGCGTTGGAGAAGGAAATGGCAACCCACTCCAGTGTTCTTGCCTGGAGAATCCCAGGGACGGGGGAGCCTGATGGGCTGCCGTCTATGGGGTTGCACAGAGTCGGACACGACTGAAGCGACGCAGCAGCAGCAGCAGCAACAGCACTCCTATTTTTTCAGAGACTCTCAGTGAATAACAGAAAAGAAAACATGAGTAACTCAAGCCATCAGGTCAAAACCTGGGACCAACTGAGGCTTGAGCAAATGGCAGTCTCAAAGGATAAGTCCTGGGGGGTCTCTCAGGCCATAAAGTGGTGTTAATTTTTCACGCTGAGTGTGGAAGCTCACAATTAAATAAACAGGCCAAGCAGGAAAAACCACAGTTGTATTTAAACACTGAAGACAAATGGCACTTATTTGTTCTATATGGCAGTGTTTATTGAACAGAGTGCCTTTTACAGGTCCTAGGACTGCCCTTGCTTTAGTACTAAATATCCCATGTCCCTGAGATTCCCCAGTTCTGGGTGCACTGAAATGCTGGTTTCCCTGTGATAAAGTCATGCTGTTGCTGAGTCGCTTCAATCGTGTCTGACTCTGTGCGACCCCATAGACTGCAGCCCACCAGGCTCCCCCGTCCCTGGGATTCTCCAGGCAGGAATGCTAGAGTGGGTTGCTATTTCCTTCTTCAATGCGTGAAACTGAAAAGTGAAAGTGAAGTCGCTCAGTTGTGTCTGACTCTTTGCAACCCCGTGGACTGTAGCCTACCAGGCTCCTCCGTCCATGGGATTTTCCAGGCAAGAGTACTGGATTGGGATGTCATTGCCTTCTCTGAATAAGGTCATGACGTTTAATCAAAACTGACTGCATATTTAGATTTCCCTTGTGGCTCAGTGGTAAAGAATTCACCTAGCAATGCAGAAGACTCAGGTTCAATCCCTGAGTCAGATCCCTAGAGGAGGAAATGGCACCCATCTCCAGTATTCTTGCCTGTAGAATTCCATGGACAGAGGACCCTGGCAGGCTATAGCCCATGGGGTCACAGAGGGTCAGATATGACTGAGCACACACACATATCCACTTGTTCTCATTTCACTGTATTTGAATAAATGCAATTATGTTTTAAGATAAAGAATAATACTATGTGCCCATTATTTTAAAAATATTTGACTGAACAGTCATCACATTTATTTCAGAATATCTATTTTAAGTAGTGATTTAAGTAATTGTTAATGAAAACTTTAGGTTGGAAGAAGAATAATACAATTAAATCTGCAGTTGTAACTAAAATAGACTTTTGAAAGACACTATAAAAATGTACTTTATGTAGTACACAAAAATATTAATTAAACTTTTGTTCTAAACTTTTTGTTAGGCCCTGAAATAATAAGATAAATAAAATAGAGTCTTCTTCTTTAGGAACTTTCAGTGCCAAATTTCCAAGTTTCTATGGAAACAATTTTTCAGCTTTAATAGAGGAGATAATTGCATGTCTTCATAGGTTCCATAAGTGGTTTACTTAACAAAAATTGAGTAGTCATTTTTTGTCACAGTGCATCCATATGATAAATTTTGTTTCTCTTTGTCTTATAATAGGCTTAGTTTCTGGTATTATTTTGATTTATTAAACTTTAATTTTCAAAAACATAATAACTATTTGTATTTTTTCTATGATCGGGTCACAAAACCACATTCTTGAATTACAGCCCTTGAATTTGAAGAAAATACAAATATCTAAGAAATAGTAGGTGCATTTAAATGATTGGTCATTTTTCTAGTCTTTTCACAGAATATTTGGTATTTGGATGGCATAATGTCTTGAAAATGGTGTTAGAAATGTTGTTTAGATTTCTAGACTACCTCAGATCAACCAATTTTGCACATATGTAGATAAATAAAAGCTTTGTCTTCACAATAAAGAGAGCATATTTCCTAGTACTGGTGATAAAATAAAAATACAAATTAATACACATTATTTTAAAGATAAACCACCTCAAAAGCAGTATGATCTTCTGGCAATATAAATGTAGATGTGAACATGCCACGGCTAAACATGTGCATACTACATTCATAGACACACACACGCACACTCACGGTTAACACCCTTCAGGGATTCCCACTGCTTCAAAGATGAGGACTGAAATGGGAGCACTTGGCCAGCCTGCAGCCTGCATTAAATCTGGGCACAGCTGGTTTTGCTCAGCACTGTGTACTCCTAGCCTAGCAGTGTCTAGCTCAGCACCAGAGTTGGATCAAGCTTTTCTCTCTTACATGCTGACATTTGAGGAAAAGCAGATTAATTATCAAAGGATGGTAAGGAAGGTGATGGTAACTTTAAAGGGATTTCAAGGGAATCTTAACATGTCAGATTAACATGTTCTTAACATGTTCCTTACTATATACAATATTTTTTTTCAAAATTCTTTATGTAGGCACAGAGCCACCACCACACTAACATTTATAAGCCATAGTTGAGTTAATTTTTATTTTTTTCCCTTTTTTTTTTTTTTTTACAATAGTGTATTGGTTTTGCCATACATTCATGTGAATCCACCACGGATGTACATGAATTCCCAATCCTGAACACCCCTCCCCCACCTCCCAGTCCATATCATGTCTCTGGATCATCCCTGTACACCAGCCCCAAGCATCCTGTATCCTGTATTGAACATAGATTGGTGATTCATATCTTACATGATAGTATACATGTTTCAATGACATTCTTCCACATCATGCCACCCTCTCCCTCTCCCACAGAGTCCAAAATTCCATTCTATACATCTGTGTCTTTTTTGCTGTCTCGCATACAGGGTTATCATTACCATCTTTCTAAATTCAATATATGCATTAGTATACTGTACTGGTGTTTTTCTTTCTGGCTTACTTCACTCTGTATAATCAGCTCCAGTTTCATCTACCTCATTAGAACTGATTCAAATGTGTTCTTTTTAATGGCTGAGTAATACTCCATTGTGTACATGTACCACAGCTTTCTTATCCATTCATCTGCTGATGGACATCTAGGTTGCTTCCATGTCCTGGCTATTATAAACAGTGCTGCAATAAACATTGGGGTACACGTGTCTCTTTCAATTCTGGTTTCCTCGGTGTGTATGCCCAGCAGTGGGGTTGCTGGGTCATAACGCAGTTCTATTTGCAGTTTTTTAAGGAATCTCCACACTGTTCTCCACAGTGGCTGTACTAGTTTGCATTCCCACCCAACAGTGTAAGAGGGTTCCCTTTTCTCCACACCCTGTCCAGCATTTATTGCTTGTAGACTTTTGGATCGCAGCCATTCTGACTGGTGTGAAGTGGTACTCATTGTGGTCTTGATTTGCATTTCTCTGATAATGAGTGATGTTGAGCATCTTTTCATGTGTTTGTTAGCCATCCGTATGTCTTCTTTGGAGACATGTCTATTTAGTTCTTTGGCCCATTTTTTGATTGGATCATTTATTTTTCTGGACTTGAGCTGCATAAGTTGCTTGTATATTTGTGAGATTAGTTGTTTGTCAGTTGCTTCATTTGCTATTATTTTCTCCCATTCCGAAGGCTGTCTTTTCACCTTGCTTATAGTTTCCTTTGTTGTGCAGAAGCTTTTAATTTTAATTAGATTCCATTTGTTTATTTTTGCTTTTATTTCCAGTATTCTGAGAGGTGGATCATAGAGGATCCTGCTGTGATGTATGTTGGAGAGTGTTTTTCCTATGTTGTCCTTTAGAAATTTTATAGTTTCTGGTCTTACATTTAGATCTTTAATCCATTTTGAGTTTATTTTTGTGGATGGTGTTAGAAAGTGTTCTAGTTTCATTCTTTTACAAGTGGTTGACCCGTTTTCCCAGCACCACCTGTTAAAGAGACTGTCTTTACTCCACTGTATATTCTTGCCTCCTTTGTCGAAGATAAGTTGTCCATAGGTGTGTGGATTTTTAAAAAAATATGTCTGAAGAGATGGAAAGAAAGAAAACATTTTTAAGTGACTAATAATTAGAAGTGGTAAGCGTTGATTTAGAAGAGGTATATTTGTACACCCTGAGAATCTGTGTATAGTAGTATTTGCTACTCTGAGAGTGGCTGAAAATTTAAAAAAGTTCCATAGAGGGGAGAAAAGTAACACTAGTCAGATGATTCTTGAGCTAGTCAACAAGTTACGACTGAGTTACTTTTCCCTGAGCTGGAAGGATCCAAGGGAGAGTTAGGTAGGAAGACGATAGACAGTCTTCCCTATGCTTGTTCAGAAGTAAGAGGTATCAGTGGGGCCTGGAGTTGCTTTAATAACCAAAACTGATTGTTATATGTTTTATGAGATGATTACATTAACAAAGATTGACAAAATTACTGAGCACTGTTTTTTTTTTCCCCATAAAAGCACACCGTCACGCTACATGCAAATCTTTAGTGAGTTAACTAAAGAAGGTGAAAGTGTTAGTTGCTTAGTTCTGTCTAACTCTTTGCAAACGTAGCCCGCCAAGCTCCTCTGTCCATGGGATTCTCCAGGCAAGAACACTAGAGTGGGTTTTGCCAGTCCCTTCTCCAGGGGGTCTTCCTGATCCAGGTCTCCTGCACTGCAAGCCATTCTTCACCATCTGAGCCACTAGTGAATAAGCTACAGTTGCACCAAATGGTAGCACACGTCTGCATTTGAGAACTGATGAAATCGTTCAGAATTCAGCATGCCTGCTTGAGTTCCACGGAGCGTGATTTTACCTAGTGCACGCACAAGTGAATAATGTACGGTATAGAGACAGACACTCACTTGAGGGCTTCATGCCCCAAAGATAAAAGGATGCTGATGATCACTAGAAAGTTATCTTCACAGAAAGAAATTAATAGCTTTCCATAGAATCCCATTCCAGTGTTAAATTGTACTGAAGCCAAAAATTATTTGAGGCTTATACAATCTCTCTCTTGGGAGTTTTTAGACTCTCATAATTTTATTGGTCTTTTGTGAAGGTGGAATACAATTGTTCTGTTTTTCTTTATGGTTTATTCTGCGTATATTCGAAATAAGCTTTTGCAACTTTTTGTTTTATATTTTATAGCACAGGGAAGCTGATATGTACCACTGGAAGGCATAAAATAGCTTCCATCCTCTTGAATACTTTCACTCCCTTATTTTACAACTGTTTAAGTCCCTACAGAGTCCTCTTATAATGTAAAAGAAATTAAAAGTTCATCAACTTAAACTAGCCATGAGGTTATAATTATTGAAACTGATAGTAGGTATAAGAATGTTCATTTTACTGTCCTTATTTTTGTGTAAAAGTTTAGGAGAAGAGTAAAAAAAATGGTTTAAAATTCAACATTCAAAAAACTAAGATCATGGCATCCATTCCCATTACTTCATGGCAAATAGATGGGGAAACAATGGAAACAGTCACAGACTTTATTTTCTTGGGTTCCAAAATCACTGCAGATAGTGGCTGCAGCCATGAAATTAAAAGACCCTTGTTCCTTGGAAGAAAAGGTATGGTAAACCAAGACAGTGACAGAGAGCTTTTGCCAACAAAAGTCCATCTAGTCAAAGCTTTGGTTTTTCCAGTAGTCATGTATGGATTGAGAATTGGACTATAAATAAAGCTAAGTGCCAAAGAATTGATACTTTTGAACTGTGGTATTGGAGAAGACTCTTGAGAATTCCTTGGCCTGCAAGCAGATCCAACTAGTCAATCCTAAAGGAAATCACTCCTGAATATTCATTGGAAGGAATAATGCTGAAGCTGAAGCTTTAATGCTTGGGCCACCTGATGAGAAGAACTGACTCATGTAAAGACCCTGATGCTGGGAAGGATTGCAGGCAGGAGGGGAAGGGGACAACAGAGGATGAGATAGTTGGACGACATCATCAACCCAGTGCACATGAGTTTGAGCAAGCTCTGGGAGTTGGTGATGGACAGGGAAGCCTGGTGTGCTGCAGTCCATGGAGTCACAAAGAATCAGACACGATTGGGCAACAGAACTGAACTGTTGGTAAAAACATATTAAAAGTGCCTTTAGCTAAGGATCAAGGTGAGTATGTGGGTATATGCCCTTGCACACACATGTGTGTATGTGTTCGTGTGCCCTAGCTGGTTCTTAAATTTTGGGATTCAAGGTCAGTGACTGTTCCTTTGAGCCCCCATAGGTCTGTGCTTTCGGATGACTTTCATAAAGTAGCTTTGTTTTATAAGAGTAAATTTTACTCCAATGAGACATATTATTCAAAGTCCCCTAGTGTCATTATTTTTAAGGTCTTAGTGGTTATTTGATTCTAATAAGGGCCTGAGGATGGCAGCGTTCTCCAAGCCCATTGTTCTGAGGATTCACAAGTCCTGTGCCTGGTCACACCATCTCTATGTTCTGTATTGTCACTGAGCAGCACAGAAGTTTGGCCTCTCCTGAAATGCCAGCTCACTGCTGAGTATGTGTATAGGGGGAAACACAGCAGTAGGCAAGAGGCAAATTTTAATTCTTTGTTAGCAGCTAGTGCTGAGAGACATTCACATGACTTGCTTCCCAACTCTCTGTAAATTCATGAGCCTGAACTCACAGCTGCAGACCACACCCCATGTGTATTTCTTATGAACCTGCTTCAAGGTTCAGTCCCTGGTGTCGCACCTTCCAACCCGCTTCCCTAGCCCTCTCCAACACAGACCTCCCTCCACTGAGGAGATGGGGGTCTCAGGACCCCAACTAGTCCATTGGACCTTTATCAGTGTCCCAACCTCCCTCCATTGAGAACACGGGGTCCCAGGACCCCAACTCATCCACTTGACCTTCATCAGTGTCTCAAACTGCTATTTCACTTCTCTGATTTTGCTCACAGTCTCTCAGCCTGAATTTCCCTTTCATAACTCATCTGGCAAAATCTCAGTTTTTGCTCCCAGGTCAGTTCAGTGGCTCAGTCATGTCCAACTCTTTGCGACCCCATGGACTGCAGCCCTCCGGGCTTCCCAGTTACAAGCAAATATCCAGACATTTCTCCCATAGGATCTATGTCTTCTGCTCCCTCAGTGCTGGGTGCAGGGCTCAGTCACAGCGGAATTTCGTAAAGTGATTATTTTCCCTTGCTTCATCAGCTGGGTTGCTCTTCCTGGGAAAGTCTGCTTTCCTTGTAGCACATCTTTTCCATCTGGGTCTCTGATTCCAGCGTGCAGAGTATGGAACACACTCTACTAAGAGTCAAAGGCTCTTAGTAGATTTTCATTAGAACTGACTTATTTTTCATTTGTGTCTGAGGAAAAAGGGAAGACATGCTGCCTCCTCTCCTGAAAAGCAAACCAACAAAAAACAAACAAAAATGAAACACTCTGTTCATAGTCTACATTTTCTTTCTGCATTTTAAACTATGTTGCTATCATAGATTATCCTTCTAGGTTTACATCTTCTTCTTTGTACTAAATTTTTTTCGCTTCAGGAAATACATGGTTTTAGGTAGTGTGGGAAAAAGGGAAATGTAAAAATAGCACAGATGTGCTAGTATACTCTCTACAGAATTTTAAATAGTGATGAGATGCATTCTTCTTGGAGTAATAATGGGCTTCTTCTTTTTTGACTTGCGTATGGAGATTTATTGTATATATGTATTACACACACACACACACAAACATATATGTATATTTATGTAAGTTCTCTACATATGAGTCTTTAAGTTGTAAACTGTCAAATGGAGAAGAAAATAGCAACCCACTCCAGTATTCTTGCCTGGAGAACTTCATGAACAGAGGAGCCTGGCAGGCTACAGTCCGTGGGGTTGCAGAGAGTTGGACACGACTGAGCTACTAACATACACAAGCTTTCAAAGATGCAGAAGTGGAGGTTACTAATGTTGTTGTTCAGTTGCTAAATTGTGTCTGACTCTTTGTGACCCCATGGACTGCAGCATGCCAGGCTTCAAGGCTTTTCAAGGTAGTCTAAGATTAAAAACATTTTCCTTATTTTTTTGTGTTTGTTTTTTGTGTATTATTTGTATGAAAAGGATTATAAACCTGTGACAGTACAGTACTATATAGCCAATTGTATTACTTGACTACCTAGGCTAACTTTTCCAACTTAATGAACAAATTAGATTTATGAATGTGCTTTCAGAATGGAACTTGTTTGTATGTAGAGGATGTACTTTGTGTGTGTGTGTGCACGTGTGTGTGTGCGTGTACTTGGCCAAAAATTTCGTTCATATTTTTCTGTGAGATGTTATGGAAAAACCCAAATGATCGTTTTGGCCAACCCTACACACACACACACACACGCATACACATATACATGAATGCATTTGTCTAGCTCTCCTTCCACCCCAGAAATCACTGTTTGTGAGAGCAAGGAAGGGTGATCAGCCCTTTTCCACTTCTTCAGACTCTCTTCACAGGTTCCTCTGACAACTCTTCTTTCTCCTGTAAAAAGAAATTGAAAAAAACCCCAAGCTTTCATCTACCGTCACCTCCTCTCCCTTCTGCTGTCCCTTTGAAGGCATTATCACCTCCTCCTTGTGGAGGGCTCCACGTCTAGCTTTCTCACCTCAGTCTCTTCTGCAAGTCCTGGATTTGCTTCTGCCAGCTCTCACTGTTCGTTTGTCTTCCCTAAATGAATGGGCTGCTTTGTTAGGACATCAGCCTGAAGGCCCAACAGAGGATTGTTCATCTTTTCTCCCTAGATGGCCTTTCTCGCTGCTATTGGTCTTATCTAGCCTGTGAGCAGCTCGTCCCTGCTCTTTTATCTTGACTCTTCATCCTAGATTCAGTGTGCTGCCAAACACAATCAACTCTGTTGCTGCTGTCTGCTTGATAGAGGATATATTTCTGACCTCCATTACAGCAAGATAAACTCATCTCCCAGTTCTACTTCCTCCATGATATAAATCATTTCTCATCACACTTACAGGCTTTTCTTCCTAAACCACATTTATACAAAGCCATTCTCCTGGAGAAGAGCCTGTGGTGTCTTCTCAGCTTTCTGAATTAAGTTTAAATTCATCTACTTGGATGTTTAAGGCTGGCCACAGCACAGTTGAAAGCTTTATTTACAGGTTTGTAACCAGTTTTTACCGTTCCTCTACCCAAAGCACCAGTTAGGTTGGATGGCTCTGTGGCTCCTGAATTTGCCCTTGGATTTTTCCTGCTACTCTTGCTTCTACTGATGCTTCCACCATGAAGCCAAGTCAACAGTCAAGGCTCATCTACAGGCTTATTAAAAAAAAAAATCCTTTTTCTCTTTTGCATCCAGGCTGAAACAGTCTCTTTTTTGATCTGTGAGAGAGAGTCTGTATTGTGTATTCTACTGTCATATTTTGATACTTGTGCTTTCTCCTCTCCCATTACTGTGAACTGCTTGGAGGCAGAACTTATGCCTTACTGATATTTTATTCCCTGTAATAGCAGGCAGGTTACCTTGTGCAGAGTAAACACTCAGTAGACATTATGCATTAAATGAAAGTAGTTGCAGGACTCTTGGGCAATAAATTGACCTCTGAGATTCAGGGCCCTCATCTGAAAAGCAGGATGATACACTATGAATCCCCATCAGAATGCATAATTCTATAATTATATTCATGTCATGTATGTTTATAATATGAAATGTCTATAACATAATGTGACTATATTTTATATATTCATATGCTTTAATATATTCATATATAATAATATTTTATATATGTTTATAATATAGCATGAAAAATATGTTTCTTATTTGTTGGAGCTTTGAATATATATATATATTCATATATAATAATATATTTATATATGTTTATAATATAGTATGAAAAATATGTTTCTTATTTGTTGGAGCTTTGAAAACTCTTTGGGAAAAGAGTTTTCACAGTCACTTTAAGCATTTTAGTTGACGTCCTCTCTTGAAGCAGTGCATTTAGGGGAGACTGAAGGGTGGCGAGGGCTGCTGCTTTATTACGCAGCTCTGGACCAACTTCTCATCAGTGGAAAATGTTGCTGCCATATCAGTGAACAAAGGATGTTGCTTTTATCAAGCCATCACATTATCACCGCCTGGATGGTGAGCCCTGAGGGGACGCAGGATGGAAACAGGCTTCCTGCCATCTGTCCCTCGGCCAGTGCACACCCCCACCCCCGCCTCCCTGACAGTGTGCCTTGAGTGTGTGCACAGTCGTGTCCATCTCTTTGTGATCCCATGGACTGCAGCTCTCCAGGCTCCTCTGTCCATGGAATTATCCAGGAGAAAATTGGAGTGGGGTGCTGTTTCCTCCTCCAGGGGATCTTCTTGACCCAAGGATTGAACCCCCATCTCCTGCATTGCAGGCAGATTCTTCACCACTGCAAGGGAACTCAGGATGGGAAAGCAGAGGAACCTGGCCCCAGAGAGTGGGGTGTAGATCAAAGGAATGGTTTCAGTGAGCCAGACTCTTGCATCTTCCCGTGTGTAGAAAAGTGCTAAATTCCTTAGCTTGAGATATCTGATTTTCTTTAACAGTAATCTTTTGGTTACTGGGTCTTTGTTTTAAAAACTCTTATATATATATCCTGGCTCCTGCCTTACCTCTTAGGAGTGGTTTCTTAGCGCTGTCTAAGATGCTCTGCCCCGGCCTTAAACCCTCGGTTTTGTCTGCCAAATAAAACATAATTCACAAATTTTAGCTTGTACACTTTCTTCAGTTGATACTCTTTACCCAGTTTTTGAGTGTGACAGAGTCAGAGCATTCCTGAAATAATAAGATCACAAATTCCTAGGGCTATTAGGATTTGTACTTCATATCTGTCTTTTAAAATGGCTGACATCATTATTCATAGTAATATTTATTGAGCATCTACTGCCTTGTCAGGCAATATGGTGAATTCTCCTTGTGCATTTTATTATTCCTCACAACAACCCCTAGAGTAGGTTCCATTATCCTTATTTCACAGACGAAGAAAATTCAAAAGAATGTTTGGTACTTTATAAGCATCTAGTAAATTCTGTGACAACTGTCCTTATGTGTAGTTTAAATCTAAACTCTCATAATCATTATTAAAATGTGGAAATTTTACAGAACCTTCTAATTATATGTGTCCTTTTCTGTACCACTTTAAAACTTAATCTGTTTTCTTTAGGTTTTACTCATCTTTCACACAAGACACAGCATGAAATTTAGTTGGAAATTGCCTAATTTGGCACTAGTGGAATTTTGGACATTTATTGAGTTGAAGGCAAACTTTATTCCCCAAAAGTGTTTATTAATGTGTGGTCTGTGGCCCCTGGTGGTTCTTTGATGGGAGTGGGCAGTGTCTATGGACTGGTCAGGAAGTACTGAGTCTGCTAGGTGGACTCAAATAATGGCAGGGAGCCACTGATGCTTTTGTAAGAAAAGTTTAATAATATGCTTGGCAAACTCATTTTTTTTCCCCTAGAATGGAAACAAAATAACGTTTTCCACTATTGCTAATGGCACGTAAGAAGTGGAAGCTATGGAGATACCATTCAAAGTGGTACTCTTCAGAGCAAAATCACTCACTTATCAAGGTTGATACTGAACACCTGTTATTTCACAGGTGACATGTGACAGATTTTTAGGGACTAGGAATACAATGGTGAAGAAAGCTGTGCTCTCATGGAGCTTATATTCATATTGAGAGGAGCCACATAGCCGCTGCATCAGTACTGATTTCAGATAGTGGCAAGGGCTCTGAAGAGAACAGGGAACTTCACATTGTCAGGGAGTATACTCAGCAACTATGCACCAGTCTAGCTTGGCTTGCTGTCTGCAGCCTGCATCCCTTCTGACCAGTGCTCGTGTTTTAGAGATCATGAAACAGTTTTTTCATATTCCTTCTGGCTATGATGGAAGGTGACTGAGAGTGTGGTATTAGATTGAGAAATTAGGATAGCTATACTGAGGCTTTTAACTGAGATCAAGATGATAAAAGGAAGCAGCTATATGAAATAATAGCATCCTTTGTCCATGGAGACCAAGGGACAAGCTCATGCAAAGGTCCTGTGGCAAGCAAAAGCTGGGCTTTTCCCTGTGAATGAAAGAAGATTTGTCTGGCTGGGACATCGTGTATACAGGGGACAATGGAGGGAGGCAAAATCAGATAGGTGGCCATGATATGCATTGTGGAAGAGTGGGTATCTGTGCTAACGGCCAATATTTTGCTTTGCTGATGTAAACCCATTTTTAGTTAGTATATGGGGAAATGCAGAATAATCGCTTAAACTACGACTGGATAACAGTTTTGGTATTAATAACAACAGTAATCACTATATTTGTCACAAGTAGGGTTTTGATATGCAAAAAAAAAAGTCAGCAGTTAAGTGTCTAGTGTGCCTCCAACAGCTGGCAATACATCCAGTCTGGGTTTAACACTCAAGTAAAGAGAAAACATGGTAAATGTGGCAACTGAATGTCTGGCTTTCAGCTTGCTATTCAAAGACACAGGTTGAAAGGGAAAGCAAGACTCACTTTTTCCCTCTAAAGCATGCTAGTTGTCAAGGGGAAGTTTGCTCCTGGGAGCTTTTCTAGTGAAGGATAAGATTCCTTTAAGGACTCACAGCATCAATAAAAGATTAAGGTCTATTTATCTGATTCCAGGCACTTTTTTCTTTGTGACGTATCTCAAAAATACACTTAGTAACTTGAATAGTCTGAATATATTACTTCAGTGACAACATGATGTTAATATTGATGATAAGACAATAGACTAAAGAAGTCTAAATTGGTAGGTACACCTCAATTGCCAAAAATCTTTTTCTTTTTCAGCCTTCAAATTTCTTCTTCACTTGTCAGATAAGAAAATGAATGACACTGGTATATATTTTTTAAAAAACAAATTTAAATGCTGCAACAGAATATGAGGAAATATTTTCCATAAATACAAAAGGAAAATTCAAAATACATTTACCAGTCTGCCCCTGCCCAATCATTCAAATAGTTTTGAAAGTGATATAGTAATTAATTTAGCATATTTCAGCACACAAGACATGGTATGTAATATGAAATCTAATAATTTGCACATGTTTCATGTTTCATCCAAATACCTAGAACTATAAGGCAAAAACACAAAACATTCAAGCTCATTTTTGCTGATGAGTGTTTGTTAAGTCTTAATACAAATTAAGAGTTTCTAATTTGGTATAAATAAAGAATAAATGAAGTAATTAACTGGATACACAACCTGATTTGCATCCTCAAATACTCAGTCTTAAGTTGAATATAAATTGTTAGTAAAAAGTTTAAATAATATCATCCATCTCACTGACACTAAATAATTTTAGTATTGTTAATTTGAAAGCTGGTTATTAATCTTATTATTTAATAGCTTTTGATAGTCCTGTTTCTCAGTTTATCTAGAATTGGCATCCTGTGAATGTAATGAAGACACAGTATGTGGTCGACAAATGAGAAACACTATTCTGTGCAATAAGGGCCTTTCCAGAATGCACAGGGGAGACTGATTTAGGGCTTAGAAATAGCACTTAATTGGAAAAGAGTTCATTATCCTAAACATAGTGAGTGCAGAAGTCCATCCATTCTGAAGTCTTTTCTGTAACTAGATTCAGACTGTAGCAAGGAATTATAAGTGCATCAGTTAGGTGGTTCAGACCTGACCGTTGTCAACTGAATGAACGTTTTTCAAAGTGATCTTTATTTCTCTTAGGATGTGAAATGAACTTACCTGTGTAACCCAGTAGATGACTCTGTTGCTGTGGTTTCTGTAGGTAGTATCAAGGTAGTAAGGTAAGTTTGTGTACTTCCAAAATGGAGTTAAAAGGCAGATAAAGAAAAATAAATTATCTCTTATTTCAAAGAAGCAGCTAACTCCAGAATGTGGGATGATCTACAGTGTAAATGATCTATTTTCTACAATAGATCAATGGCATTAAAAAGTGGGCGTGGTCTATTAAAAAGCAGAGAAGACTTAATTAGCAAAGTGTAGACTTTGTGTCAAGAAGGCAATGGCAACCCACTCCAGTACTCTTGCCTGTAAAATCCCATGGACAGAGGAGCCTGATGGGCTGCAGTCCATGAGGTCGCGAAGAGTTGAACATAACTGAACGACTTCACTTTCACTTTTCACTTTCATGCACTGGAGAAGGAAATGGCAACCCACTCCAGTGTTCTTGCCTGGAGAATCCCAGGGACAGGGGAGCCTGGTGGCTACAGTCCAGGAGGTCACAGAGTCAGATATGGCTGGGCGACTTAGTAGTAGCAGTAACAGTAGTAGACCTTGTGTAGACTCTGCTTCAGAGGGAAGAAAAAAACTGTAAAGTTATTGTTGAGATAAAGTGGACAATCAAGGGCTTCCCTGATGGCTCAGACAGTAAAGAATCTGCCTGCAGCACGGACCCCGGTTCCATTTCTTGTTTGGGAAGATCCCTTGGAGAAGGGAATAGTAACCCACTCCGGTATTCTTGTCTAGAGAATTCCATGGACAGAAGAGCCTGGCAGGCTCTAGTCTGTGCATGTGTGCTAAGTTGCTTCAGTTATGTCTGACTCTTTGTGACTCTATGGACTGAAGCCCACCAGGCTTCTCTGTCCGTGGGATTCTCCTGGCAAGAATACTGGAGTGGGTTGCCATGCCCTCTTTGAGAGGGTCTTCTCAACCCAGGGATCAAACCTGGGTCTCTAATGTCTCCTGAATTCCAAGCAGATTCTTTACCACTAGTGCCACCTAGGAAGCCTGGGCTCTAGTTCATGGGGTCACAAACAGACATGACTGAGTTACCAACACTTTCTGTTTTTCAAAGAGGACATTGATGATATTAAAAATTTATCAGACACTTTTGATATGATAATGGTGTCATGGTGGTAATGTTTTTTTTTTTCTATTTTTTTTATTTTTTATTATTTTTAGGAGGGTTGATGGTTTATTTTTTTTTAATTTTATTTTTACTTTATTCTACATTACAATACTGTATTGGTTTTGCCATACATTGACATGAATCAGCCACAGGTGTACACGAGCTCCCAATCCTGAAACTCCCCTCCCACCTCTCACCTCATATCATCTCTCTGGATCTTCCCATGCACCAGCCCCAAGCATCCTGTATCCTGTATCGAACATAAACTAGCACTTCATTTCTTACATGATAGTATACATGTTTTGATGCCATTCTCCCAAATCATGCCACCCTCTCCCTCTCCCACAGAGTCCAAAAGTCCGTTCTATACCTCTGTGTCTCTTTTGTTGTCTCACATAGAGGGTCATCATTACTATCTTTCTAAATTCCATATATATGTGTCAATATACTGTATTGGTGTTTTTCTTTCTGGCTTACTTCACTCTGTATAATCGGCTCCAGTTTCATCCATCTCATTAGAACTGAGTCAAATTTATTCTTTTTAAGGGCTGAGTAGTACTCCATTGTGTATATGTACCACAGCTTTCTTATCCATTCATCTGCTGATGGACATCTAGGTTGCTTCCATGTCCTGGCTATTATAAACAGTGCTGC
>SJYG01000877.1:779725-802960 GCA_006410535.1 Litocranius walleri | reverse complement strand
ACACACACACACACACAGTGGAATATTACTCAGCAATGAAAAAGAGGAATGAAATCTTGTCATTGTCGACAACATGGATGGACCTAGAGGGTGTTATGCCAAGTGAAACTAGGCACACAGAGAAAGACAAATACCACACCATTTTATTTACATGTGGAACCTCAGAAATAAAATAAGAGAACACGGGAAACAAGACAGAAATAGTCAGAGACACAGAGAACAAACTGGTGGTTGCCAGAGGAGGAGGGAGGAGGGAGATGTGTAAAACAGGGAAGGGATTAGGAGATACAAACTTCCAGTTACAAAATAAGTCATGGGAATGGAATGGACATACAGGGAATATAGTCAATAATCTTGTAAGAAATCTCTGTGGTGACACATGGTAACCAAACTTATCATGGCAATTCATGTCATAATGTTTAAAAATATGGAATCACTCTGTTGTGCACTTGAAACAAATATAATATCATATGTCAGTTTTGGGCCTCCCCAGTGGTTCAGCAGTAAAGAATCCTCCTGCAATGCTGGAGCTGCAGGAGGCGTGGGTTGGATTCCTGGGTTGGGAAGATGCCCTGGAGGAGGGCATGGCAACCCACTCCAGTATTCTTGCCTGGAGAATCCCATGGACAGAGGAGCCTGGCAGGGTACAGTCACGTGGTCGCAAAGAGTTGGACATGGCTGATGTGACTTAGCCTGCACACATGCATGGCAACCTTACTGAAGAAATAAAGAGTGGGGGCTCTGAATGGAGGATGCTGAGGTTTGTGGGTCACTTTTCCTCTGGAGGCCTATGTGACTCTGAGCCATCCCCCTAACTTCCCTGTCCTCTGCTTTCTCACCTCATCAATTAGGATTGAACTCTTCCAAAATGATGGGTCTTTGAAGGAGGAGTAAATAAGGTGACAGAAAGAAATATATTGAATGTGGTCTGATACCTGGTAAAGGATGAACAACCTTGAAATGCCATGTTAGCCCTGCTAAACGTGCCCTCACTGACTAAATTCATGCCTCTGAGTTTCAAGAAGAAAAGCTCCCTTGGAGCTGGGAGACAAGTCCTGCAAGACGGGTTGAGCTCTGAAGCTCTCTGATGAGATCACAAGTTCAGACTCCAATCAATATACCTGTTCTCAGGTGCCTCTGTCTGCAGAAGACTCGTGGATTTCTGCAGAAATATAGCTCTGGGGGCTATCTGAGAGCACAGACTGACAGACAGCAGAATTTATCTTCACTTCTGAAGAATCTCACAGGCACTTGCTGGCTACACAACATTGGGCTCTGAGTGTGGGGAGGAAAAGTACATTTCATCACTCATGTCTCCTGTAATGAAAAGGGAAGCTATTTGTTACTCGGGGAAAGATGTTTGTGAATCACAGATCTGAGAAAGGTCTTATATTCAGAATACGTAAGGAATTTTAAAATTGCAAAGGACAAAATGCAGTGAAGGAGGACAGACCCTTGTGCCAAGGGTTGGGGTGTGGGAGGGGCAACCAGAAAGGGGCAGCACCTGGGTGTTTTTAGGGTGATGGACGTGGCCGGTGTCCTGGTCGTGGTGGTGATCACGGGAATCTCTCCGTGTGTCACAGCTCAGAGAGCTGCACACCCAAGGACAAGCAGGCCAGGAATTCTCTGGTGGTCCAGTGGTTAAGAATGCGCCTACCATGTAACATTAATACACAGAAACCCCTTGCACTCCTATAAACTAATAAGGAAAAATCAGAAAGAGTAATTAAGGAAACAATCCCATTCACCATTGCAATGAAAGAATAAAATACTTAGGAATAAATTTACATAAAGAAACAGAAGACCTGTATACAGAAACTTAAAAAAAAAAAAAAAGAAAGAAAGAAATCAAAGATGACACAAATAGATGGAGAAATGTACCACGTTCTTGGATTGGAAGGATCAGTATAGTGAAAATGACTCTACTACCCAAAGCAATCTATAGATTCATCACAATCCCGATCAAACTACCAGAGGTATTTTTCACAGAACTAGAACAAATAAGTTCACAGTTTGTGTGGAAACACTAAAGACTCCAAATACCCAAAGCAATCTTGAGAAAGAAGAATGGAAATGGAGGAATCAACCTTCCTGACTTCAGACTATACTACAAAGCTACAGTCATCAAGACAGTATGGTACTGGCACAAAGACAGAGATATAGATGAATGGAACAAAATAGAGCACCCAGAGATAAATCCACACACCTATGCACACGTTATCTCTGACAAAGGAGGCACAAATATACAATGGCGTAAACAAGGTCTCTTCAACACGTGATGCTGGGGAAAATGCTCAACTACGTGTAAAAGAAAGAAACCGGAAGATTTTCTAACACCATACACAAAAATAAACTGAAATTGGATTAAAGACCTAAATGTAAGACCCAAAACTATAAAACTCTTAAGAGGAAACCATAGGCAGAACACTCTCTGACATAAATCACAGCAAGATCCTCTATGTCCCACTTCCCAGAGTAATGGAAATAAAAACACAAATAAACAAAAGGGACCAAATTTAACTTAAATGCTTTTGCACAACGAAGGGAACTATAAGCAAGGTGAAAAGACAGCCTTCAGAACAGGAGAAAATAATAGGAAATGAAACAACTGACAAAGAATGAATCTCCAAAATGTACAAGCATCTCATGCAGCTCAATACCAGAGAAACGAACAACCCCATAAAAAGTGGACAAGAGACCTAAACAGACATTTCTCCAAACACATACAGATGGCTACCAAACACATAAAGAGATGCTGAACATCACTCATTATGAAGACCCAGCTCACCGACCACGCGTCCTTCAACACCATGCGCCAGGCCCCTCCTGGATCTGCTGAGCCAGGGCTGGAAGCTGTCCCCCGCACACACACCTCTCCCCGACAAACACACCTCTTGTGCTCCTTGCACCCTCCTGCCTGCCCACTCCCTGCCTGTGTCTGAGCACCTGAGCATCGAGGAGAAAACTTTACAGCTTTACAGAAGTGTTTTATCTTAAATCCATGGCCGGAGTAGACCGCTGTTCAGTTTCACGGTCACCTAGCTACACTCCTACACTACACACACTGGTAACCTTCATCAGTGCCAATGACCACCAGCCCAACCCGCCATAATTCGTGGAGAATACGGAAGCAATCCGGTGGGATTTCTCAAGTTTCCCAGTCCCGATCTGCATGTTTCTGCCCTGGCACTCTGCTGCCCCTCTGCACGCCTGCTCCTGACTGCACCCCACCCCTCGCCTCTGCCCGGGACCCCATGCCTTGCGCCTTCCCAGGGACTGTGCCTCTGCAGTTATCACTCCTCGGTCCTGAACCAGCACCTGCTCCGTCTACATCGCAGCATTCCTCAGCACAGGGCGAAACCCACCGTCTCCCACCGCCCTATTCTGCAGCCTCTGGCACGTTACCGGTTGCCCTTCAAAGCGAAACTGCTTCAAATTCTGCTGAGAGATTCTCTCCTCAGCCCCCTTCCATGCAGCTTTCGTCCAGGTCACTCCACTGTAACTGGCCTCGTCATGGCCATCATTGATATCCATACTTCCTGATCCCACAGACACTCTTCAGTGCTCATCTTAGCCAACATCTCAGGCACCTTTGGCATATTTGACTCTTGTGTTCTTTATCCCTCTGTTTTGTTTTTTGTTTCTGTTTTTTATATAGCTCAGGGGCGTGGGGCTTATGTGACAACAGCGTCTACTAGATGAACTCAACAAGGTACACATTCTACACTATGCCCCCTTTGACCTGGATATTGTATGATAAGTCTTGGGTCAAATGAAAGACAAGCCAAAGAAAAGAGCGTCCCAGTCACTGCGGGGGAACGGCCCCCAGAGGCAGTGGCAGGCAGAGGTGAGAGAGCTCAGACAAGGGAGGTGTGACAAGAAATGAAGAGGAACACCAGGGAAAGGAGGATTCCACCCCATTCACACTTGGGACTCACAGGGGGCACACTGTACAATGACGCAACGGAGTCTTTGGGCAGAAGGGTGGCTGCAGTTTAGGAATTTCGTTTTCTGGAGCTGATCTTGGTTCCTGCTGCGGTGCAGGTGAGATCCACGGGAGGGCTCTGCATCACCTGAGGGAGAAATGTGGAAAGGGACTGAATCCAGATGAAGCCTAAGCAGGAAATGGGCTAGAGGACCTCACGGCTGAGGCTGAGGAGTGGACGTCCCCGCCCGGGGATGGGCTGGACGATCAGACCCAGATTCAGACGGGTCTGCAGATGCCAGCAGGGTGGCTGAGGCTCAGTCAGCCACGGAGGACCGGGCCCACAGCAAGAGGAGGGAGACAAAAATGCAAGTTTCACCACTCCCACCCACGGGCGGTGCAGGTCAGCATCACCAGGTGGAGCCAGGAGAGGAGAGCACACCCTGCGAGCACACAGCCCACCACTTCCAATACCATGCGTCTTTGGTTCCTTTCAAGCCATGCTTCTTCAAAGTATAGACACCAGGGCCATCCTTATCTGGTTACCTCTCGATTCCTCCGCCATGTGCCCATCCACAGAATGTCCCCTTGCTAATGCCTCTCAAGAGCTCCGTGGGCCAAAGCATAGTACCCAGTGCTGTACTGGCCACGGACACATTCCGTTTTCAAAACCACGTTTCCTTGGTCAGAGTCTGAGACAGCAGCCCACCCTGGCTTTCCCCCTACCTCTCAGTCCATTACTTCTAAGTCTCCTTGTCTGTCCATTTACTTTGATCCCCTCCTAAATCTTGGGCTTTGTTTTCCTCTGGTTTCCAACCTCTGCCCTGTGCTCTTCCACTCCATACATGATCCTTGGGTGACCACGTCACCCACCCCCAGAGCTTTTACCCATCTGACTTGTTTTCATCAGTATCCCCCTGTATGCTGATGGCTTTTCCTATCACTAAATCTACCTATGACTAAATCTAATCTCAGCTGGGCCCCAGATTCCCCAGAGGTCGAGACGTACAGGGCATCTACACTCAGATATCCCATAAGCCCTGCAGGCCTGCTAGTAGCCCCAGGCCAACGTTTCCTGTCTCGTGGATGGGCACTGCCATCCACCCAGTTCCTTAAAGCACAATCCTGGGCATACTGCTGGGTCTGATCTTCACTGTGCCATGACTCCCCTGGAGCTGCTCTGCAAAAGGCTGACCCGAGATCTTCCTGTTGCCACGGGGGGGATCCGTTCCTCTGAGAGGCCCTGATCCTGCAAACATGCTCTGAAGGTGTCCTGAGCACGGGCCAGGACACCTTTGGATCTCCGAGAGAACCCGGGCACTGTAATGCACCTGAGAGTTTGAAAGCCCTGTCTTTAACAAGACGATGAGTCAGGACACAGCAGTATAAGCCCATCACTGGGGAACGTGCCAAAGAATATCTGGAAGAGATCTCTAAAGAACGTTTAGGGAGGTGGGTCTCCATGGGTGTGCACCAAACAAGGGATTGCTTAACTGTATTTTTCCCAATGAGCATCCTGTTCCGATTTGGTCTTCATCTGAGCGTGGGAGTTAATTTGATAACACAGGAAACAGTTTAAAACTGCAATTGAGCACAGGCAGCAGATATGCTGACAGCCAGTTCTGCTACATCAGCATCAACAGCCATCTTTAATCTTTGACGCAGTATTCTGATCTGTCAAATGAAGTTATCTCCATAGTGTATTAGGAATGTATTCAACTAACTAGGCACAAGGGATCCTGACAAGAACAAAAATGTACAGAGTTTCACTAACAACAGCAGGGTTTTAACTGTAAAACTTTGGATTCAGGAACATGCAGCAGAGCAAGCACAAGGTCAGTTTTCAAACAAGTATTAATTTGGGCAAGTTGTCCCTTTCCTCAGCCTAAGATAGCTGTCGAGCATAGTGTGTCATGATGAAAACCTGCTTTTTCTGTAGAGAGGAGTCGCAAATTTTCTATCTTCGATTTCCTCCTGTAAGAATTGGTTTTGTTTCCACAGCTCTTCAACACGTGATGCTGGGGAAAATGCTCAACTACATGTTAAAGAAAAAAAAACTGGAAGACTTTCTAACACCATACACAAAAATAAACTGAAAATTGGTTAAAGACCTAAATGTAAGACCAGAAACTATAAAAGTCTTAAGAGGAAACCATAGGCAGAACATTCTTTGACATAAAGCACAGCAAGATCCTCTATGACCCACTTCCCTGAGTAATGAAAATAAAAACACAAATAAACAAAAGGGATCAAATTTAACTTAAATGCTTTTGCAGAACGAAGGAAACTATAAGCAATGTGAAAAGACAGCCCTCAGAACGGGAGAAAATAATAGCAAATGAAACAACTGACAAAGAATGAATCTCCAAAATATACAAGCATGTCATGCGGCTCAATACCAGAAAAATGAACAACCCCATAAAAAGTGGACAAGAGACCTAAACAGACATTTCTCCAAAGACCTACAAATGGCTACCAAACACAGAAAGAGATGCTGAACATCACTTATTATTAGAAAACTGCAAATCAAAACCACAATGAGGTATCATCTCACACATGTCAGAATGGCCATCATCAAAAAGTCTACAAACAATAAATGCTGGAGATGGTGTGGAGAAAAGGGAACCTTCTTCCACCGTTGGTGGGAATGCAAACTGGTACAGCCACTATGGAGAACAGAGTGGAGATTCCTTAAAAAACTGGGAATAGAACTGCCACATGACCCAGCAATCCCACTGCTGGGCATACCACCCTGAGGAAACCAGAAGCGAAACAGACACATGTACCCCAATGTTCACAGCAGCACTATTTACAATAGCTAGGACAGGGAAGGGACCTAGATGTCCATCGGCAGGTGAATGGATAAGGAAGTTGTGGTGCATATACACAATGGAATACTACTCAGCTACAAAAAGGAATGCATTTGAATCAGTGCTAAGGAGGTGGATGAACCTGGAGCCTGTTATACAGAGAGAAGTCAGTCAGAAGGAGAAAGACAAATACTTATATTAATGCCTATATATGGAAGTTAGAAAGACGGTAGCAACGATACTACATGCAAGGAAGCAAAGGAGACAGAGACGTACAGAACACACTTTTCAACTCAGTGAAAGAAGGCGAGGGTGGGATGATTTGAGAGAACAGCAGTGAAACATATACATTACCATGTGTAAAACAGATGACCAGTGCAAGTTCAATGCATGAAGCAGGGCACCCAAAGCCGGTGCGCTGGGACAACCCAGAGGGATAGGGTGGGGAGGGAGGCGGGATGGGGGTTCAGGAGGGGAGGACACATGTATACCTGCGGCTGATTCGTGTTGATATATGGCAAAAACCATCACAACATCGTACAGTAATTATTCTCCCATTAAAATAAATTAATGATTAAAAAAATAAAACAGATCCTCCCTGCCAATGCAACGGGGCAGGTGTTCAGTCCCTAGTCCAGGAAGATTCCACGTGCCTCAGGGCAACTAAGACGGTGTGTCGCAACTACTGAACCCACCTGTTCCGACTACTGAAGCCCTGGAGCCTGGAGTCCATGCTCTGCAACAAGAGGTCTCTGAAATGAGAGGCGCATGCACCACCACTAGAGAGCAGTCCTCCTCCACAACGAGAGAAAGCCCTCGTGCAGCAACAAAGACTCAGTGCACCCAACAATAAATAAATACATAATAAGAAAGAAAACCGGGCCAATCTTACTGTATGTTCATTTGAAAAATCCAATGGTAGATACCAAAGCAGGTGCATCTCTCTATATGCTTTGAATAATCGTATCTTGGGTGAAGCTAACAAAAATTACATCACAGGCTATATTAAAATTTTAGATCAGCTTCCCAGGCACTGCTCTTTTCTGCTGCTGCTCCTTTCTAGAGAGCTGCTTTTCTCAGAGAACTGTTACCTAGGAACTTTAGTCACCAGAACTGAGGCCTCCACGAAAGCAAGAGATATTAGGAAGACACGGTTCAAATCCTATGAGTTTATGAGTTGCCTGTGACCACTGGCTAGGATGAACTCACATCCCAGAAAGAGTCTCTTCACATTTCAGTAACTGAAACCTGTATTTCAACCACTTAGTTCAGTTCGTTAAGGCCATTGCTGTCCCCTTAAGCAAACACTTGGTGTGAAACACTTGGAAAATGACCTTAACCCAATTCACTCCCAACCACTTTTCACATGTCACAAGGAGTCTCTCATGATATTTCCTCACCTAGAAAGCCAATTCTCAGATGAAAAGAATTCACACACACACACCTTGTGAAGAAATACTGAGATTTTAGAAAGTGACTCACAACTAACCCATGGTTCATCATTCTTTTCTCTCTTCTGCCTCCATCCACTCTGAGAAATGAATATTTGGCCATGCTGTCTGATTTGCCCACCAAGTTGCTCATACCACACACAGGATGTTGTTACAAGTGAGCCTATACACAAGGCATTGACACCAGCCAGCCCTACTGAAGTCGGCTACCTGGGGGCAGGGAGGTGGCTGGGGCAATAAATTCATCATCTCATTTCCTTCATCACCCTATCCCATTTCATTCCCTGCAGTCACTTGGCCCAAACGAATAAAGATCTCACACCAAATCGCTGCTTAATCCCTACTGAAGTCGGCTACCTGGGGGCAGGGAGGTGGCTGGGGCAATAAATTCATCATCTCATTTCCTTCATCACCCTATCCCATTTCATTCCCTGCAGTCACTTGGCCCAAACGAATAAAGATCTCACACCAAATCGCTGCTTAAATCACCACTGCCTCAAGTTTCCTTCGTTGTCTCACGTGGCTTCTGAGGCCAGGGAACAGATTTTACTTGAGATGAGTAAAGCTGGAGGGACAGCCCATTGACCAGAGATTCTGTTTGGGAGGTGATGTCTCTCAGTGTACTCTTTACAACCCCATCGACCAAGGCCCGCCAGGCTCCTCTGTCCAGGGGATTCTCCAGGCAAGAATACTGGAGTGAGTTGCCATACCCTCCTCCAGGGAACCTTCCTGACCCAGGGATTGAACCCAGGTGTGCTAATTCCCCTGCACTGCAGACAGATTCTCTACCGTCGAGCCCCCGGGGAAGCCCATGACAAACCTAGACAGCATATTAAAAAGCAGAGACATCACGTTGGTGACAAAGGTCTGCAGAGTCAACACTATGGTTTTTCCAGTAGTCGTGTACAGACGTGTGACTTGGATCATTAAGAAGGCTGAGTGATGCTTTCAAATTGTGGTGCTAGAGAGATGACCCTTTAGAATCCTCGCCTATACACAAAGCATTGACACCAGCCAGCCCTACTGAAGTCGGCTACCTGGGAGGCAGGGAGGTGGCTGGGGCAATAACTTCATCATCTCATTTCCTTCCCTACCCCATTTCATTCCCTGCAGTCACTTGGCCCAAACGAGATCTCACACCAAATCGCTGCTTAAAGCATCACCGCCTCAAGTTTCCTTCGTTGTCTCACGTGGCTTCTGAGGCCAGGGAACAGATTTTACTTGAGATGAATAAAGCTAGAGACAGCCCATTGGCCAGAGATTCTGTTTGGGAGGTGATGTCCCTTAGTGTACTCTTTACGACCCCATCGACCAAGGCCCACCAGGCTCTTCTGTCCAGGGGATTCTCCAGGTGAGAATACTGGAGTGGGTTGCCAGGCCCTCTTCCAGGGAAACTTCCTGACCCAGGGATTGAGCCCAGGTGTCCTAATTCCCCTGCATTGCAGACAGATTCTCTACCGCTGAGCCCCGAGGGAAGCCCATGACAAACCTAGACAGCATATTAAAAAGCAGAAACATCACGTTGGTGACAAAAGTCTGTAGAGTCAAAACTATGGTTTTTCCAGTAGTCGTGTACAGATGTGTGAGTTGGATCATTAAGAAGGCTGAGTGATGCTTTCGAATTGTGGTGCTAGAGAGATGACCCTTTAGAATCCGTCGGACCGTAAGGAGAACAACTCGTCCAATCCTAAAGGAAATGAACTCTGAATACTCACTGGAAGGACTGATGCTGAAGCTGCTAATACTTTGGCCACCTGATGAGAATAGCTGACTCACTGGAAAATACCCTAATGCTAGAAAAGATCGAAGGCAGAAGGAGAAAGGGGGAGACAGAGGGTGAGATGGTTCGATAGCATCTCCAACAAAATGGACATTACTTTGATCAAAGTCAGGGAGATAGTGTAGGACACAGGAGCCTGGCGTGCTGCAGTCCTTGGGCTCGTTAATAGTCAGACACGACTGAGCGACTGAACAACCACCACCACCACCCTACCTTTGAGCTTCCCTAAGGTGCCCTAGCCCCACTCTCAGCAGGGCTAAGAAGCTTTCTGTGTCTGTCAGTGGTAAAGGCTGAGACTCAATGTCTTCACACTCTCAGCGCCCCCTGCTTAGGGTTGATGGCGGGTCCTTAGAACACTCATCATTCCCTCCCAGAGCTCAGACCAGGGAGCCTTCTCACAACAGTAATGGAGCGCCCTACCCTGGTACAGAAATGGGAGTTGGAGCTGTTTACCCCTCTCACTGTGTTTTCTCCCTTTACATTCACCTCCACATTTCTTGCTCGAGTCACCGAATCCAACTCCACTCATCCCCACCTGGTTCCTGCATCAAGCTGCACCTGCATCTCTAGCACCACATGCACAGGGTGGGTGCCTGTACCCCCTGCGCTATGTATCTTCTTTCTCCTTTCTCTTCGGAATCTGTCCACTCGCAGATATCACAAAAAGCGCTCCAGATCGCCCACACACGGGGCCCCCGGTGCTGCAGGGGAGGCTGTGACTCTCACCCACAGCCTGGGTCAAAGCAGGGCTGTGTTATAAGCGCCACAACGTGCCCCACTGCATCATGGGAGCCAAAAGAGCAAAGGTCTGAGAGTCCTAACACAGACATTTCTGTGCATAGAACACCAGTGTCTTCCTTGGGAAGGTGTGAGCTGTTGTTTGGTTTGGGCCTATAGCGTCAGTGACCTTTTTCACAACGCTTGCAGGCTTAGCTAGCCTTCCTTCAGGACCTCTCTCCTTCCCACAGCCCCCCACCTACTGTACCAAAGATATTATTTCTGACTTCAGTGCACCCATTGGGTTTTCACCTGGCAGGGATACCAACACAACTTTTTATGCTGAAACCTCAAGATACCTGAGGAGAACGAGTCTTCAGAAAGTCCATTTTTCAATTATAGCAGAAAAACTGTCTATGTAACAATGAAGATACAACAAATTAAAATACTAATAAAATGTTATTTGGAAATTATCTAGAATGTCACACTTACTTAAGAGAAAAAAACTTCGTATGTGGTCTATTGCCTTCCAGGTTTTGTTCTCTGCATTTAAGAAAATTACGAGATGGGGGAGGTAACGTCTTCCTGATATCGTATCTGTGGTTCTGTTTATCACTATGGTTATGCTACTTTCCATAATGATGAGGGTGCTCCACTAACGTCGGTCAGAGGAAACACTGTTTAGACCTCGGTATGGACCAGGAACTGTTCTCTGTGATGTGTGCATGTTGACATGACACCCCATGGTCTTTGACGTACCTAGGAGACACTGTGTTCAGTCCATACACAGATCCATAGCAATGTTTCATGCGGATGGAGAGGTTGATCTGCCTTTTGATGCAGAGTACACCAGACACTGCCCTGTATTCCAGATTGGGGGTCAGATACCGCATCTGGCTGTTTCTCTCTGGCCTGGGCACCAATCTAGCTCAGCTCTTGCCAGCTAGGTGACTTTGTGCAGATTCATTCACCCATTAACGTCTATGGGTCTCTGCTCCTCAGCTGCCGAAAGGGATGATAGCATTAAAAATGCTTACCTCAATGCCATTCTCCCCATGTTGATGTATGGCAAAACCAATAGAGTATTGTACAGTAAAATAAAGTAAAAAAAAAAAAAGCTTACCTTACAGTTTTGCTATGAGTATTCAAACACTTCATTAAGCATATATGTATGGAGAGCTAAGCACGGTCCAGAAGGGGAGCTCTTCTTCTTGTGTCTCTTCACTTCTGTTTCCGCTTGTACTGGTGTCCCCCTGTCCCTGCCCCCACGCTTTCACCTCCACCACCGCTACTCTGCTCTCTCTCCCCTGTGCCCCTGTCCTCAGACTCTCCATCCCAAAACACAGCTGAACATCTCTCACAATTTACCCCAGAAAATACCCATATCATCACCCTTGGATTTAACAATCATGTCGTATATGTACGGAGAGCTAAGCACGGTCCAGAAGGGGAGCTCTTCTTCTTGTGTCTCTTCACTTCTGTTTCCGCTTGTACTGGTGTCCCCCTGTCCCTGCCCCCACGCTTTCACCTCCACCACCGCTACTCTGCTCTCTCTCCCCTGTGCCCCTGTCCTCAGACTCTCCATCCCAAAACACAGCTGAACATCTCTCACAATTTACCCCAGAAAATACCCATATCATCACCCTTGGATTTAACAATCATGAATATTAGCAGAAAAAATAAGAAACACAATAAACGGGCAATGTTAAAACTACACAAGAAATAAAGCATTGCTGATGAAAGTCTGACCACTAATATTTTCATATCTTCATCAGATTCAGATGTTCAGAATTTGATATACAAGAATTAGTCTTGATAAAACAATGGCAGAAAAGATGATGCAATGTGGTTCCTTAAATAAGACCTAACAAAATGTGGGCACACGGTGTGTTCACCGGTTAAGAAATTCAGTATAATCAGGATGTCACTAGTCCCCATACAGATCCATCAATTTCATACAATTCCAGTCAGAAATTCCAGCAGGACTTTTTTGTACATATAGACTAATTGATGATAAAGTTTCTGTGGTAAGGCAAATGAACTAGAATAGCCAAATGATTCTGAAAAACAATGTTGGAGGATTAACACTAACCTGAAATTTACTTTGCAGCTTCAACCAAAAGTTGTAAGCAACTAAGTGTCTATGAAGGGATGAATGGATATAGAAAACGTGGCGACACCGGTCAGAACGGCCACCATCAAAAAGTCTACAAACAACAAATGCTGGATAGGTTGTGGAGGAGGGGAACCCTGTTACACAGTTGATGGGAATGCAAACTGGTATAGCCACTACGGAGAACAGTGTGGGATTCCTTTAAAAACTGGGAATAGAACTGCCATGTGACCCATTAATCCCACTGCTGGGCAGACACACCAAGGAAACCAGAAGTGAAACAGACACAGGTACCCCAACGTTCACTACAGCACCCTTTACAATACCTAGGACATGGAAACAACCTAGATGTCCATTGGCAGATGAACGGATAAGGGAGTTGTGGTACATATACAATGTATACATATACAGTGGAATATTACTAAATTATAAAAAAGAATGCAATTGAGTCAGTTCTACTGAAGTGGATGAACCTGGAGCCTATTATACAGAGTGAAGTAAGTCAGAAAGAGAAATACGGTATATTAACACATATATATGGAATTTAGAAAGACGGTACCAATCACCCTACATGCAGGGCAGCAAAGGAGACACAGAGGTAAAGAACAGACTCTGGGACTCAGTGGGAGGAGTAGGTGAGAGGATTTGAGAGAATAGCACTGAAACATGTACATCACCATATGTAAAATAGATGACCAGTGTTAAGTTCCATGCATGACGCCGCAGGGCACCCAAAGCCAGTACTCTGGGAAAACCCCGAGGGATAGGGTAGGGAGGGAGGTGGGAGGGGAGTTCAGGATGGGGGGACACATGAATCCCTATGGCCGATTCATGTTGATGTATGACAAAAACATCACAATATTGTAAAGTAATTATCCTCCCATTAATTAAACTAATTTTAAAAGAGGAAATGTGATATATACAATGGAATATTATTCAGTCAGAAAGGAGAAAATTCTGCCTTTTGCAACAACATGAATGGCCTTCAAAGGCTTTATGCTAAGTGAAAAAGGTGAAAGAGAGAAAGACATATATTGTATGCTCTCACTCATATGCAAAATCTTAAAAAGTCAAAGTTACAGAAATAAGAGTTTAGAATGGTGGTTTCCAAGGCCTGGGGAAAATGTTGAATACAGGGTACAAACTTACAGGTATGAGATGAATGAGTTACACAGATCCAATGTATAGCATGGTGAGTATAACTAACAAAACTGAATAATACAGAGAAAGCTAAGAGGGTAGATCTGAGATGTTATTTCCTCAACAATTTTTAAAAAGGATTATGTGAGGGGATAGAGTGCCAACCCTGCCATGGTAATCGTTTTGCCAAATGTGTATCAAATCATCACATTGGCATCTTAAACTTACAGGTTATATGTCAATAATACCTCAAAAAAGGTGGAAAAAATAAAGAGTCCCGAGTGTTTCTGGTGGGTGAGCCCTCAGGCTACATTCTGTGTCCCTCTGACATCTCCCCATTATTCTTGAACTTTCCCTTATTATTGACATGACAAGGTGAACCAGACTCATTTATCCTTTCCTTCCTCAGCCTGGGAACCCATCATTTAGTGGAGAAAGGTGTTCAGAAGCTAGGATCTGGGGACTGGTGTCATTATTGCCATTGGAATGTTGCTGTGTCCAGTAACTTGGAAATACATGTGTGTACACAATTACACACACAAACACAGAGACACACATCTGCAGTTATATATCAGTCTAGCCACATATGCACACCTATCGACTACAAGAAGTTTGCATGGAGACCTTCAATACCAGTGGAATTCCTCAGAATTTGTTCTAGTTTACTTCCTTTCCATATTGGAAATTCCCTTTTCCAAAAATGACAGACGTGGCTCTCAGCATTCTTATGTATTTGCCGAGCTGATGAATCCCAATGAAGATAAGTGATCCTTCCTCCACAAAAAGGTCCTCCTCACAATCTATGCAGAACCATCCCTTGCCCTTGACTTCCACACCTCACTCAAGCTTGAATTCACGAAGCAGTTAGCCTCCTTCCCAGCCAATCCCCAGGGATATCCTTCTTTCCACGTTGGGCTCTGACTCTCCAGGCAGGGATGCCCCTTTACACATACACATGCCTTGCCTGGCAACACCTAATGGCTTTAGGACTGACTTGCTCAGGCACAAAAAAGGGAAGGGAAAGGAAGGGTAGGGACAGGAAAAGGTGAATATGTCCTAATACAGTCAGCCAATCAACGTGAACTGGGCCAAAGCTAAGCAATATGATGAAGCCAGTCGTTTTTTTTTTTTTATTCCCTCTCATTGTCCTCCAACTTTCCTTCCTGCCTCTGTCCTTTGCCCCAGTTCCTTTTTCTTCTTAAGTCCTGCCCTCCATCAAGAGTACCAATGTTACGAGGCATTTATTTCCTCAACAATTTTTAAAAAGGATTATGTCAGGGGATAGAGTGCCAACCCTGCCATGGTAATCGTTTTGCCAAACATGTGTGTACCAAATCATCACATTGGCGTCTTAAACTTACAGGTTATATGTCAATAATACCTCAAAAAAGGTGGAAAAAATAAGAGAGTCCTGAGTGTTTCTGGTGGGAGAGCCCTCAAGCTATATTCTGTGTCCCTCTGACATCTCCCCATCATTCTTGAACTTTCCCTTATAACTGACATGACAAAGTGGACCAGGCTTATTTATCCTTTCCTTCCTCAGCCTGGGAACCCATCATTAAGTGGAGAGAGGTGTTCAGAAGCTAGGATCTGGGGACTGGTGTCATTATTGCCATTGGAATGTTGCTGTGTCCAGTAACTTTGGGAATATATGTGAGTACACAATCACACACATAAACACAGAGACACACATCTATAGTTATGTATCAGTCTAGAAACATATGCACACCATTCGAATACAAGAGGTTTGCATGGAAACCTTTAATTCCAGTGGAATTCCTCAGAATTTGTTCTAGTTTACTTCCTTTCCATATTGGAAATTCCCTTTTCCAAAAATGACAGACGTNCTATAGTTATGTATCAGTCTAGAAACATATGCACACCATTCGAATACAAGAGGTTTGCATGGAAACCTTTAATTCCAGTGGAATTCCTCAGAATTTGTTCTAGTTTACTTCCTTTCCATATTGGAAATTCCCTTTTCCAAAAATGACAGACGTGGCTCTCAGCATTCTTATGTATTTGCTGAGTGATGAATCCCAATGCAGATAAGTGATCCTTCCTCCACAAAAAGGTCCTCCTCACACTCTATGCAGAACCATCCCTTGCCCTTGACTTCCACACCCCACTCAAGCTTGAATTCATGAAGCAGTTAGCCTCCTTCCCACCCAATCCCCAGGGATATCCTTCTTTCCTCCTTGGGCTCTGACTCTCCAGGCAGGGATGCCCCTTTACACATACACATGCCTTGCCTGGCAACACCTAATGGCTTTAGGACTGACTTGCTCAGGCACAAAAAAGGGAAGGGAAAGAAAGGGTAGGGACAGGAAAAGGTCAATATGTCCTAATACAGTCAGCCAATCAACGTGAACTAGGCAAAACCAAGCAATATGAAGCCAGTCGGGTTTTTTTTCCCCCCTCATTGTCCTCCAACTTCCCTTCCTGCCTCTGTCCTTTGCCCCAGTTCCTTTTTCTTCTTAAGTCCTGCCCTCCATCAAGAGTACCAATGTTACGAGGCACGATTCCCACATTATAACTGATCTCTGCTGCTTGGCTGACATTCAGCGTGACATCCCTGCAGCTGGGACACTCAAACTCTCTCTCTCTCTCTCATGATGGACCAGAAGGCTTCACTCCTAATTTCAGGGGTAGGTAGGAGAAAAGGTGCAGGGCACATGTTGGAGCCTTCAGTCCTTCATCTGTGAAATGCAGATGATCACAAATTGAGAGAGAAACAGAGACAGCAGCAATCAGACCCCTTTCAATGAGTGCTACATGCCAAACCCAGTGCATCACAGGACTCCTTGACATTCAGGAGCACGCCAAGTAGATTTCCATGCCAGGACAGTTGCATTTGTTGTTCCTTCGGCCTGGAATGCTCTTCCCTGAGGTAATCCCACGGCCTGCTCCCTCACTTCCTCCAGATCTCTGATTACTTGCCATCTTACAGGGAGACTTTCCCTCATTACCTTGAATACAATAATAACATCATACCTACACATACCCTTTCCCCTGATCTAGTATTATCTTTCTTCATAGTGCCTGCCACCCTTGATTTATTTACTGACCACCAAGTCTATGAAAGGAGAGACTTGGTCAGTTCCGTCCTGTATCATACCAACATATACCCTTTCCCCTGATCTAGCATTATCTTTCTTCATAGTGCCTGCCACCCTTGATTTATTCACTGACCACCAAGTCTATGAAAGGAGAGACTTGGTCAGTTCTGTCCTGTCACAGACTCCTCCAGTAGCGCTCAGGTATACGGCAGGTGCTCAGAAAACATTTGCGGAAGGACATTCTGGAGCCAGGCAACACACACTGCTAACATGCACAGGTACCCTACAAGACGTGCACTGACCCATTGTAATCATTATGATACATACTGAGATTCCAGGAGACAACTGATACGCTCAACAACTCACAGTCAGCATGTCAGGTTCCAGGCCTCGGAATCATGTCTGCCAGCTTCCAAACCCTCAGTTCCCGGACAGTGACCTCACAGCCAAGAACATAAGAGGTTTTATTTCTGACACAGAGACTCCAGACAGCTCAGATAGATACCCAGAGACACCAAAAAGAGCTCACTGAATCTCTGCACCGAGAGCACACAACTCGTCTCAGACCCTCAAACACAACTGAGACCATAACCATACACACTGTGACAAAGACCCTCCAAACCGACCAAAGTCTTCCAGACAGAAGCAAATGAGAGCTGCACAGATACTTCACATCTTGGAGACTGACTCCCAAACCACCGGGACACTTACCGATCTAATACAAAAACCCTAAACAGAAAGACAGAATTTTTAATAACTCAAGAACATCATATCATCTTTAGATAAAGTCCCCAGACAGATGGAAAACCTGCACCCTGTGCACAGATCCCCAAGCAGCTGATAAACTATCAGCTTCAAACTAACACCTTTAGATGAACCCATCCTTAAAGCAGCTCAGAGACATCACAACTTGGGACCCTGAATCAAACACTCAGAGATCTCACAGTCTGGCGTGCTCAGGCCTACACAGAGATCTCACACCCAGGGACTGAAATGCCGGAAAGCTCCAAAAATGCACACCCCGGAATACAGGCACACGCATCCTAGAGGCATTCTACTATGGCTCGCAAAATCCACTCAGATCAGATATTCCATCACTCACAATTCCGCCCAAAGGGTCAAGGAGATCAAATGTACCCAAACAGCACCTGTGTTGTCACACGTAGCAATACACAATCCCAAGCTGCCAGATAGGTTCCTCTCCAGGGAGAGACCCCAAACTCAGAGACCTCTCCCTGGACAAGAATTGCATGCATTTGTGCAAATAACCGTGCGTGGCCACACGATACAGACTGAGCGAGAGCTGAACAAGACTGAAATGCCGTCAGCATGCTCCTCCAGCGACAGCGCCAAACCTCGCCACTAACCAGGGCAGCTATTCGACCCCTTCGGGAAAAGCAGTAAAACTCAAGAGAAAACTTGTATGCTCTGAAAAGCCGCGCACGGCAACGCAGGCGCACGCGTACACAGAGGCCTGTGGCCCTCAGTTCCAGCTCTGCGATCCCAGTGCCTGTACCAGCCAGCCAGCCAAATCGAAGGGGGCCGACCAAGGAAAGCGGGAGTCGCGGGACTTCCGGCGCCTATTCGCGTCCCGGAAGAGCTAATTCCCCAACTGGCAGCCTGTCTCGCTCCGTAGCCGTCCCCCTTGGATGTAACCGTGTAGAAACGAAGGGGTGACGTTGGAAAAGAGACGAAGAAAGTTGCAGCTTAATACCGGTGTCCACTCAGACTCGAATGCCACGGGAAGACGGAATGGAGCGAATGGGTATGGACCCATGGCGCCACGAGTGCCTCCGCTGGGAAGTGTGGCCGATCCCCGACGCGGTGTAAAGGGGCTCTCTGCGTTGTCACACGCCCTCTCCCAATGGTACCTCCCAGAGTGGGTGGTCTTACCGCTACCCCTCAGTGGTACATCCCGGGACAGAACTGTTTCGTCTCGCGCGCCCCTTGCTGGTGGGATTGGGGAACAGCAGATGTAGATGCCTGTGGACCGTTCCAGGAGGATCCGCAAAGGGCAGAAAGGCAAGGTTAGGGTGAAAACCCCACAGATTCCTGCTATCTTGGACCCAGAAAAAAAGTCTTCGTAAACTGAAGATTACTTCTCTGTAGGGGCCACTATCGTAACAGGAAGCACTGAAAACATTTTCTCTGTACTTGTTTGTGTTTTCCTGTTTAGTTACAGAATCGGTTTCATCGGGAAAGCCAGCCACAGTCCGGAGAAAGCTTCCGACTGGGATCTGAAGGCCTGGCATGGGGAAGGCCTCTGTCGTTGACTGCGAGTAACACTGAAAAAGACAACAGGACATTCCATTCTGTTAGGAAAGGGGTCATCTCCAAGGGGACCCAAGGATACCGTGCAGATGAAATAAAGACCGCAGCTTTATCACCATCTTGTCATCCCTGAATATGTTCCCTAGCAGAATCCTCAGCCTGTCTAGCTATGCCTCTCTCAACAAGTTCAAATTTGTTTATTCATTCCGTCATTCTTTCATTCTCTCCACAGTTTGTGTCAAGCACAACTATGTGTGTTAGGAAAGAGAAAATCAACTTTGGCTTCATGAAACTTATATTGTGTTGGGGTCATACAGCCCCAAAAGATAAGTAATTTTCAGGTGTTCGTAACTGCTGTGATTAACATTAAACCGGGATAGTGAAATAGGGGGGAATGATACCCAGAAAGAGTGGTCAGGGAAGTTCTTTCTAAGATTGTGACATTTGAGTAAAAGCCTAGAGGAGATGCCTATCTGGGAGAAAATCATCCCAGACAGAGTTAAGGCCAGTTGAAAAATTGGGGCGTGGAACTCAGTGTGCTGCTGCTGCTGCTAAATCGCTTTAGTCATGTCCGACTCTGTGCGACCCCATAGATGGCAGCCTACCAGGCTCCTCTGTCCCTGGGATTCTCCGGGCAAGAATACTGGAGTTGGTTGCCATTTCCTTCTGCAGGAACTCAGTGTAATGTGTATGAAAAGAGTGAGGAGGTCTATGTGACTGTCACAGCATAATGGAGGGAGAGCCAGGAGATCTGATGAGAGAGGTAATGAGGGTCAGGTCCCATAGGGCTTTCTGGCCATAGTGGGGACTTTGGCTTGAGCCACAGGAGGTTTCTTACCAGAGGAACCCCTAGGCTTCTCTCAGAGACCCAGATCACATGATGATTTTTTTTTTAATACTTTATCCTACGTTACAATACTGGACACAATGATTTTTGAGGAGCTCTTGATTTACACCAGAAAAACCACAGGCCATCTGCAGTTGAGCATGCCTTTCCTGGAATCCCCTACACTCAAGGAGAATCCCCCCTACTGCTCCCAGTGAACATCCGTGTCAATTGAAGATACCCTCAGGAGAGACAAAGCCAAGGAACCTCTTGGTGTGAGTGAGGTCACGCTTTGCAAAGGCAAAGAGGGATGATATAACAAGCTCAGAGATGGCAGAGAAAAAGACAAATATAGAGCATTAGACAGGGACAGAGAGACTATTTCTGGCAGCAAACTGTCCCCACTTAGTTAGCACCCACCTAACAGGCCCCCAGCCCTGCTACTGGATGATGTACAGTTCATTTTCTCTCTAGGAGAATAAAAGCCTCTCCCCAGGGACTGTCTCTAGGGAATGACTCAGTTGCCCATGGCCTGGGCTTTAATCATGCTCCCTTAACACACATCCGGGGCCTCTGCCTATCATGATAAGGACATGTACCAGTCATAGCGAGGCTCATCTGTATGTGGGGTCCCTCACAATTTGCCCAGCCCAGCCTTCCCTCCTGCTGATCTCAGTGCCAATGACTGCTTTAATGGGGGAAGAGAGGCAGGGATCTCTGCATCTGTGGTGGAGCCTTGTGCAAATTGGCGAATGTGAGGTTTCTCCCCAGCTACTTGGAGGCTCACCTATGTGACTTTTAGCACCACCTCTCCAGGGAATATTAAGATCACATTCCATACACCAGGTAAGAAGTTGTGTGTGTGATGGGGAGACACAGAGACATATCCTGACAGTGAGTCAGTCATAGGGTCCTTGTGGCCCTGTGCAAACACCCCCCTACCCTCTACCTGGACAGGGTCGTGCTGAGTCTTCCCTGGCTCCACCAAGGAGCCCAAGCTCACATCTGGTTCCTCCCGTCATCGTGAGCTGAGACCTTCCATCTGCACCGGGCCTTGAGATCCCTTCTGCAAACGCTGCCCTCCTTGTTGTGGGTTGGGCAGATTCACTGAGTGAGTGTGTGTACACGGTTTTTGTCACAGGACCCCCGTCATGGGTGGTACTCATGTCAGCAAGTATTGTTCTTAACAGGATTGTTACCATGGGCTCCTGTGAACTGCACATGACTTACCCTTTCTGAGGATGGCACCCCAAGCTTTTATCTCTGTAGGGAGGCATGGTAGAAATCATAGCAAATGTGAAATCACAGGTCTACTTCTGAGACCCATGAGAGTGGGGTCCATCCAGCCTTCCTCTTGAGACTACTGTCATATGCAGATCCATGAACAGCTCAGAGGCCGAACCCTCTTGACAAAGACCCCCTACACAGTTCAGAGACTTCATGCCCTGGGACAGATATCTGGAATCACTTCAGAGACTGCTCATCCTAGACTCCCACTCGAAACAGCTTTAATAGATCACACCTGAGGACACAGACCCCAGCCAGCTCAGAAATTCCAACTGTAGGCTCAGAAAAATTAGGATCCCTAAGACAAACAGCATTGCTCACAGCCAGTCCTACAGGGTTAAATTGTAACAGCTGTGGTTGCTGAATGACAGTGCATCCTGAGGGATTCAGGATGAAAAACAGGATGAGGCACTCTGTGCTTTGGACAAGCTGACCTTTATTTAGTTACACGCCTACCTCAGGAAAAGGTTCAGTGACCCCAGATTCTTGCATCTTCCCACACACAGAAAAGCATGAAAATGATTTACTTGTGACATCTGATCTCCGTGTTTCACAGTAATCTTTTACCAATATCCACACTTGACTGCATGTATTTCGTAGCCCAAACTCATACTGACTTCTCTGCTACCTCCTCAGAGCAGTTTCCTCAGAGCTAACAGAGTAACTGTGTCCCAGGCTATAGTCCCCAGAAGACCCTGAATTCAACTCAAACTCACAACTCTTCTGTTGTATGCTTTTCTTTAAGTGGACACTACTCTAGCTAACGGCACCCCATTAGCTCTGAGGCTTCACATTTCTCCCCCGCCACCCACAGGCTGCACCCTGGGACACAGAGCCCCAAATCTTCGCCTCTGGGCTTCTGTGTGGGCAGTGGCAGTGGGTTTCTGTTCAGTCAACCTCAAGAGAGTGAGGCGACCAGTCTTGAAGGCCCTGCAATCTGCATTCACCAGCATGCCATCCTGAGGAATGCAAGTTCATTCCAGGGGTGGGGATTGCCTTAGAGCTGAGGGGTTCTGAAATTGATTTCCCATGTCTGGGTCCTGAGAATGGACCTAGCACACTCTAGTCACCTCTCATCGTGGTGACTTTGTATCCTGCCCAGTGGGAAGTTTAGAGTGAATACCAGATCCACAGAACAAGCCCTGGGGACCTTGTCCTCTCTGTCATCTCTCAGCACCCACTGTGGGATCCTGAATTCTGAAGATAGGAGAGGTCTTCCCCTCACTGTGGCTATGACAACTCCCTTACATCCCTCTAATCATCTGTCATTTTCCAAAGTCCCTCTCCTGGTAACAGCTGCCACAAGTCCTCTCTCTCCCCAAATCCCCACCTCTGCCCTCATCTTCCACCAGGCCTCCCCTCCCACCCAGGGGCCTCTTTAGCCCCTCCCCTAGCCCTACTCCCAGGCCTCATTTACACCCTCAGCCCATTTGTGGCCTCTCACCCAGGACCGGTGCTGCCTCAGAGGATCCCCTCAGGACCCTGCCTACTCCCTACGTTCTGCAGGACACCTCTTTCCTGCCCACACACAGAGATCTGTCATAAAGTCCCTGAAAGAGCCAAACTGAAAAGCTCTCCAGGATCCAGAGAAAATCCAGACCCAGACCAGGAGTCCAGGGCACTTCCCTCAGGGCTGGGGGGAAAGGGGGAGGGTCTGTGAGAGAAAGAGCTCGACTGAAGATCACACAGGGGTGACAGGGTTTTCTTCAAGGGGCCTAGTGAGGAAGAAGCGAGATGGCACCTTAGGAGTGCTTCAGTTCAGTCACTCAGTTGTGTCCGACACTTTGCTACCCCATGAACCGCAGCACGCCAGGCCTCGCTGTCCATCACCAACTCCCAGAGTCCACCCAAACTCA